>PVLA01006209.1:0-128711 GCA_004027455.1 Hydrochoerus hydrochaeris | reverse complement strand
TTCTATATGCCTCGCTAATCCATATGTCAGTTTCCATACTCATGTTTGGGAAGTTTTCAGCTATTACTTCTGTAAATAGCCTCTTCATATCATATTTGTTATCCCCCTGTTTTTCTTTTATCCCTATTTATCTTATATTGTTTTTCTTTGCATCATCTTGCAGCTGTTGAATTGTTATTTCCTGATTTCTTGTTATTGTTAGAAGATCTTTCCTTTCCTGTTCACTAGCTGCAAACTTATCTTCGAGGTCTGAGATTCTATCTTTACTTTAGTTGAGGTGGTTTTTGCAACTTTCATTAGAGTTTTTGATTTCCTGTATATCTCTTTGAATCTGCTTAATGCATTCTGTTTGTCTCTTAAACTGTTCATTCAGGGATTCTATAATTTTGCTTTGGTCTTCTAATTTTTTAGCTGTGTCTTCATTGGATGCATTCAGTATTTCTTTCACTACTTTTGTCATTTCTTCTTTTACCTGGGAGAATATTTCTGATTTGAGTTCCCTCATAGCTTCCCATACTTATTTCTTTATTTCAGTTGATATCATTTTATGCATTTCAGGTATATGTGTAGTATTTTCTTCTATGTACATGGCTCCTAGGTTTTCTTGTGATGGGCTGAAGGTTTGAGATTGCATTTTGGTCTTTTGTTTGTCATTTTCCTATATTTCCGTGTTTCCAGTGATTTTTCAAAGCTTTCCCTCATGGCACAGCACCAGCTTGGCTCCTCCCTTGGCAGGCCTGGCTCCCCTAGTTGAATGAAGCTCACTGGGAGCCTCTGGAGCCTAGTCCAATGACCTAAAGGGCTGGGCAGGCACCCCGCTGCTGGGATTGATGGTCCCAAACTTTTCCAGGCCTGCCCTGGTGAGCTACAACTCACCTTGTGGTGCAGCGCAGGCTTGGCTCCCATTTTGATGGTCCTGGCTCCCCTGGTTGAATGAAGTTCACTGGACACAGTCCCTGTGGTTGATAATTTTAGTCTCACTCTGCAAAGCATTAAGTTCACATGACATTTTTTTACCTAGAAAACATTTTGGCAAAGATGATACGGTGTGTAGGCTGACATTCAGTAGTAACCTCTGTGACATTATTAGTGAAACCAGAAGGATTTCTACCCTTACCAGCTTTTATTTTCATGTATAAACCAAAACAATGACCAGTTCAGTTTTCCTCATATATAATTGTACATAGACTTGGGTAGTGCTATAGCTATGATGCAGATTGGCAAGAAAAGTGCATATAACATATCCTCATACACATTCTCTTGAAAATATATTGCACAAACAAAATCATTATTATGGTTTTGTAAACTTTGGTTGACCAATCAGTCTGGATTGTTTACTATGGTAATTCATTAATCCTCTCTAACACGTGTGCTTCCATGTACTATGCTATTTCATCAATGTGTGTTGTTTTGGTACCAGCCTAAAGAGGAACATGTGCCACCTTTGAGCTGCAGCCTTTCCTAAACATTTGTGGAAAATGTCCTTAACTCAGGCAAGATCAATTCTTCTTCAATATTAAAGAGCTTCTTAAATTGAGCAATGTATTTGACCATGAAGAATGACACTATCAGTGCCAACACATTTGATGAAGTGGTGGAAAGTCCCAATGATGAGATAGCAGACAACTCTAAGACTGCCAATAAAAAGCTTCTTACATATGAAAATACCAAGAGTCCCACTTAACTTATGGGTTTCTTGTAACAGGTGATGCATACTCTCCAAGTCACTTTGTATAATATGTAGCAGTTATCTACAGAGCCATGAAGCCTTCAAAAGTACTTTCTCAGAAGGACAACAAGTAGCCTGTATTAAAAGACAAACCTTTGGAGTTTTTCAAAAGAATAAAGATTGAACAGAAAGAAAGAAGAAATTATGAAAGATAGATATAGATATAGATATAGATATGAAAACATACTATAAAATGCTAAGGTGGTAGTTTTATTATAATATAAACATAATATGAAAAAGATGAGAAAAATATAAAATAATAATATACTAAAGAGAATAGATTGAAAAGATATGTTTACAAACATAGATGTATGCACCTAAAAAACACAAAATTAATAACATAACTGTAAAAGAACTTTAAGGAGAAATAAATATGGCAATAATTCATAGTTTGAGATGTTGACGTATTCCCTCAAATATCTAATATACTTTTACAAGAAGAAATTCAATTTTAACAGTCACAGAGCATGATCAGTACACGCAAGTAACAGACACATACTGTGTCTATCCTATCCAACAGAAAATAAACATTGTTGAGGTACACAGGAAATAGTCACAAAAAGTTAACCTCTTAAGCACCACAAGCTAATAAAGGTACAGAAAATAATAAAACGTGTAGGAGCTACAAGTTTAAAAGCAGATAAAATGGAGTTTATAATTTTTATAAGGCCTCAATGAAAATTTCACCTGGAAGTTGCTTTTGAATAGAGACTAGAAGAAGAGTAAGTCAAGTTATTGTTTGATGAATTAATAGTGCTGGCAGAGAGGACATACAGACATATAGTGTTTCATACATATCTGCTTAGCAAAATTTTTAAAGTCAGTTTGTATTGTTTATTGTCACATGTGGGGTGGCACTGAAAGATGAACCCATACCCTGCATGCTAGGTGGGTTCCTAAATGGTTATGCCATTCTGTGGAGTAAACCTTGTAGTGCTAAGTGAAATAGCATGAACTTTTAGCTAGGATTCCAGGAAACCTGCTCTCAGGCTCCAGAGAAAGCCACACACAGATCCATCCAGGAATAGGCACATGTTTATTCATAACATTTGTGTGGTACTGGAGAAGTAGACCTAATTTAAATATTACAAGAAGATTGGATAAGTTTAAAAAAGCGATACTACTTGCTATTGATTAATGTAGTCAGAAGAGATATATCAAATGCATCTAGAGAAATAAGGTCAGATGTTAAAAATGTACTACTTACTGAATAAATTAATTAATAAAACAAATGAACAAATGGGAAGTTAGAATCTTATTTATATAAATTAAAAATGTAATTATATATTAAACAACTAAACATTTTCTTCAAAATCATCATATATCTGAGGAAACACTCTAAATATATGATTCTAAGTGCTTTAACAAAGGAAGGAAAGAGCACAAGGCTTTCTAGAAAATCAATGGAAAATAAAATATAAAGTGATTTTTAAAAAAGTATAGGGTCTTGAATGATAATTACCATTAAATAAAAAGATTGACTCAATTATATGCCTGATCTGAGGTTAAAAGAAAAATAATTCAAACAAACAGAAATTTTGAACATAAAATTATGTAAGTACCATGCAAAAACAAAAAGAAGAAGCATGGAATAAAGACTAAAATGAAATAGTCCCGTGATTTTATAATTTTGTGTGTGTGCTTAGGAATACATAAGATGTAAGATTCAGTTTTTAGTGTTTTCTTTATTTTTCACATTTCTACATTGATTTTTTTCCCTCGTCATCAGCCACAGGAGGAAAAGCTGAAGCAAAAAAGGGTGGCTAAAAGTTTTTAAAATCACAACATATGAAAGAAACACAAAATGAATTAAGAGAGTAAATGAACAAAGAAAACAGCTGATGAGAGTATTGAATTCAGTAACCTAGGAAAGCCAGGGCTTTGGCTGTCCATATACACATGCTGCCACTCTCAGCCCAGTGCCCAGGCAGTGCTGACTGCCTCGCAGGGGTTATTTGGCTGTACTGTTAGCTGCTTCTGTGGCATATATCACATTGAGTTCTGTCTCTCACTCTCTTCAATTGAAGAGCTAAAAAAGGAGTTTTGAGTTTTCTCCTAAAAGGGCCTCGTTGCTGAGACTAGCGTTTAAAAGGAGTATCATTACTAAGCCTGCAAAAATGGTCATGCCAGTGATGAGATGGAAAAACCCAGATGTGTGGTACTTTCTTAAGAAATAATAATTTCTTTTTTTTTTTTTAAGGGTAATTCCCTGAAGTCAAGACTTGGCCATTTTTAAATTCCACCAACTACATAAAAGATCACACTGTTGAACTTATGGCAGGGAATTCCTTTTAGACCTTGGCTATTATGCTACCCAGAGTTGCACAAAAACAAAAATAAACAAGCAAACAAAAAAACATGCCATGGGTCCCCTCAAATAGGAAGAAATTCACAAGTGAAAAGCACAGAATATTAAGAGATGTTGATGGGCCCTTTAGGATGAATGCACCGGTAACTCATTTCTTCTGACGGTTATTTTTGGTAGAGACAGAATCCGTTAGATCTCTTTTGGGATGAAAAGTACAAGATATCTCCCAATTGGCATTGTTCTTCTTGTTTTAATAACATGGATATACATTTTATGTTGTTTTAAATGCTGTTTAAAGTTTTCTTTTTTTCCACAGCAATTTAAAATTAATTTTTCTTTTTTTAAAACTTCTTTTTTCCTCTTCATCAGAAAAATAGATCTTAAATAGGTCAAATGCATTTTCATTTTGAAGTGGTTACATGTCCATCAGCAGATGAATTGATAAAGTGTAGTACTGACACACAATAGAATACCACTCTGCCATAAAGAGGGATGAACTTGATCACTGGTAAGGAAATGAATGTGCCTTAAACCATGATAATAAGAGAAATGAACCACAAACACAAACATGAATATTGCATAGTTTCTCATATATGAGAAACCCAAAATATAAATGAAAAACAAAATAAAGGACAGATAACAAGAAGCTAAATGTTTTGCACAAAGGAAGAGGAACATGAGATGAAGGGAGGGGCAAGGGCAGAGAGGAAGAGGATGGAAGAAATGGAGCTGTGTTATGCGCATGCACCGCAGCCACATGAGGAATGCAACCGTGACTTTCCACAGAAATATACTAATAAGAAAAGAAAAAGAAGTAATGTTGGAGATCAGTAGAAGGCTCTTAATCTCATTAACATATACAGAATGTCAGCTACTGGGAGTAACAATCTCATAGAAATTATTACGGTCTCTGGTGGAGATCCTCATTTTATAGGTGGGGAAACTGCATGTGTCCTTGGGACAGCCACTTTGTATCGTAGTTCCTATCTACATATCCCCCACATAGGTGCTCATAGGTGGGGCTTTGGGGAGTGACTGGATCATGGGTGTGTGACGCTAAACTTGGCTGCTGATTGGTTTAGCGTAGTGCTGGGTGTGGGTGATAGATTTACTGGGGCTGGGAACAAACACTGTGGGTGGGGGAGACACCAACCAACAGGCTTGTAGCCTGGATGGAATAAAAATGGAAAGAGAAATGAGATCTTACTGCTTTCTGCCTGCATGCCATTAGCTCTTTCCCCTCTGCTATGCCTTTCTGCCATGCCACCTCTGCCATGTCTTTCTGCCAGTCAACCAAGAACTGAAACCTCTATAAACTGTGAATAAAGATAAACCATCCCTTTTTAAACTTCTGGATATCAGGTATTTTGTCCTAGCAACAAGAGAGTAACTAAGACACTGTTGAATTATTTATTGATATAATAAACTATTAATGATATTGCATTTATTATAATTAATGAGGTCATTATTCAGATGACAGAACTGAGCATTAGATAATATAGAAACATTTCTTGTATTCCCAAAGTTAGATAAAGATGAATATGGTGACGAAATTCAGATTTTCCTCCTGCTAAAATCGGTAATGTTCTATTATTTTTCTTCTAAGAGAAGGAAGGGAGCTTAATTAAGTACTAAAATCTAGGTTGAAGACTCATTTACACTGAATATAATTACTTTTTCTAATTTGATGTATTGATATTTATTTATAATTTTATTTCTATTTACCATGGATGAAAGACTATCTTGGACATCTAGACCCTGAAATTTTCCAAATATGTTTCTTAATTTGGGCAGTATATGAAGCACATTAAAACAAAATAGCATCATTTAAGAATGTAAACACTATAAAAAATTCTTATAAACAATCCTGTGAACAGATTATGACATAATGGCTAGAAATTTCTCCCTTTGGAGCACAGAGCCTAGCAGATCAATTCAGTTTAGGAAATATTTATTGAGCTTTTTTTTCTGAGAAACGAATCTGGAAGACTTGAAGAACATGAAGGAACATAAAACTGTCTTTGGTTTCAAAAAGAGTAAATACCCAAAAGCAAAGGATCATGATTAAACATGACCATGTGGAGAGTTAGAGGCAATCCCAAGGGGCATGGACCACATAGCGGGGCCCTGAGCTGCACAGGGTAGACAGTGAAAGGATATTGAAGAGATTTATGGAGATCAGAGAGCTTAAACATAGTAATAAGAAAAACTAAAAGCCCCTGGATCTTGCTTGAGTGGACACACACACACACACACACAGGGGGATTTCAGAGGTTAGTGATTGGAGTCCTTTGTCTTGAACGTAGAGGCCTGGAAGAAGGCTAGTGAGAAAGAATAAGATGAATGGAGGTTTTTTTCCCTGTAACTCCCTGTAACAGAAACTGAGGAACCGGCATTTATTTCCCTGGATTGGGGGATGTGGTGGGGTGTTGCATGGAGACTGTTTGAATGTCTTCGATCTGTAGTGTCCTACATTAATTTTTTTTTATTGTGCAGAAGGGACATATGACTTGCAGAAACTGAAAATGACTTTTCTCTAAACCCCATATCTACTTATTTGGCAGAAATATGTTTTCCTCTATTCTATAAATAAGTATTGTCAGCAGTAAGAAGTATGGTGCGAGTGATGTTCTGCCCTTATACAGCTACCTACCACCAGGCACTGTAAAGTAGCTACGTTTAGGAAGCTACACAGCAAAAATAGCGTCAAGGCACTTACGTAAATCATCTTAACTCTCACTTTCCACTAGTAACTAAACTTGTAAAAATGAGTAACCTGTATGTCTTGTTCCATTAATGTTTTCAAAGCCTGTGCCTGGCACATGGAAAGAGCCCAATAAATATTTATAAATAAAGTGGATCATCTCGTTCATTGGTTACTTTTGTTATTGTCATGTTTTTGTTAACATTAAATAATTATGCTAACTCCCACTCTGGCCTTTTTGGCTCTGGGCATATCTTTTCTTGTCCCCCATTCCCATCCTGTCTAATTTTCTAAGGACCTGAAGAAACAGCTGCAAATATATAATCCAATTTTCAAAGAGCTTGATCTTTTCTCCCAAGGTTTCAACACAATCCTCACATGTGTGGCAAACTAAATGTGGGCTGCAGAAGTCTCTTCTAAGTAGGGCAGAATGGTCTCATGGCATGGTTGTTCAGGTGGTAACCATTCTCATATTGGGAGACAGGCCTTGGAGAGGATGCTACAAATTGGGACAGAATGGTGGTTGCCTGTGAGGCAGATTCCCAGGGACCTCTTAAAGAAAAGATCCGTGTCCAGTGATGAGCTGCAGGCCTGAGATTCTGGCTTTAGCAAAGTACATGCTGTGTGACTGTCATGTGTTGCACATGCTGCTCTTTAAAACCTCCATACGTTTCATATGGGATGTAACTTACAGTGTTCACCAAACAGCTGGGACCCAGTGACTGACCTCCGCCATGCCACTGCCACATCTGCACTCACTTCTCCCCTCTGCCAGCTCTCCCGGGCAATCCTCTGACTTCACTTTAAATACAACATTTAAATTAATAAATGTACATTTGGAATGCTATGTGGTCAGAGGATTATACAGTTAGGAACAGTCTAAAGGTTTTGTAATCCAAATTTCCTCTTTCCTCTTTAAAATAACAGAAAACTATTATTTTAAAGTGATCTGATACTTGGATGATAAAAGTGCTGTTAACAAAATCAGTATTTAATGAAATATTTTTATATTGATACACAGAATAAGGGTAGTTCAGAACCAAGCAGTTAGTAACGCCATGGATACATTTCCCTAATCTTTGACTATCCAGAGTGATTCACAGGACTGAGTATGGGGAAAGAAAGACGGATTTGGGGTAAACAAAGATTGATTCAAACAGCACAGTCTTTAATTTGACTACATGGAGCTAGCAGTTGAGTGAAAAATTCACAAGGTAATGAGCAAGACTTCACAAGTAAGTGGAAAACTTCATGTAAACAAAATCGTAGTACCCTGATGTCTTTCAATACCGGAAATTCAGAAGTTTGTTACAATGACCAAAATATACAAGACTCAACATTATTGACATCTCTTGAATTATCGAAAAAAATTTGATTATTGTTAAGCTGATGGAGTAAAGTGGGTTGGTCGCTGTTTTGATGTTACCGTTGTTTATTTCATTTTTCATTTTGTTTTTAATTTTCCTCAATTATGGTTAAGTGGAAAATATTTCTATAAGTTTATAAACCGTCAAGTTTTTCTGTTCTGTAAATTGACTTCATAATCTTTGTCCATAATAACTGACATTGATTTTAACTTTTTTTATATTTTACATTTAATCTTTTATCTATAAAATACCTCATAATGAAAGATTTTGTACCATCTATAGCAAGTCCATGAAAGTATTGATCTTCCTCAAAAGGATTATAACTATGTTTTGTTTTTTAAAATAATGAAGTTTATCTTTGCCATTTTCCTCTTCACTGGATAAAAACTACTTGCGCCTGGCAGTTTTAAGGAGGAGAGGTTTATTTTGACTTACAATTCTGGATTTCCAGTCCATGACAAGCAGGCTTCGACATGGAAATGGCATGGGCCCCGTATGGGTGGAAGAAAGCTGCTTTTATCTGGCAGTCAGGAAGCAAAGATAGAAAAGGGGACCCAGATACCCCACCTCTTCTCCCAGGCCCCTCCTTCCCACAGCACATTCAGCACATCCACAATATCTATTATACTTTTTGAATCCCATTATTCTGTCAGTTTTTATTATTTTTTACACTAGAGATACAATGTGGTATTTACTAATGTGAGTACTGTTTCTTTCACTAATGAGGATATTCTCAAATTGCCTCTTTTTACCTATAAAGGCCTCAAGATCATCCTTTTTATAGTTGAGTAGTATTTCATTGTATAAAAATACCACAATTTTTTCATTCACCCTGTGTTTGATGGGCATTTTGGTTGTTTCCAAGATTTAGCTATCACAAATTGTGCTGCTATGAACATGGGTGCACATATATTGCTGTGACATGAGCTTTTCAATTTTTCTGGGAAAATACCCAGGAGAGAATAGCTGGATTGAATGGAACTTCCAATCCTAGTTTTTTGAGGAATCTCCACACTGATTTCCACAGTAGTTGCACCAGTCTGCACTCCCACCAACAGTGGAGCACTGTTCCTTTTCCCCTGCTTCTTCGCCAACATTTGTTATCAGTTGATTTCTTGATGGCAGCCATTCTTTCCAGGGTGAGATGAAATCTCAATGTTATTGTAATTTGCATTTCTCGAATGACCAGTGATGGTGAACATTTCTTCATGTATTTATTTGCCATTTGTATATCTTCATCTGAGAAATGTGTTTTTATCTGAGATGCCCATTTTTGGAGAGGGTCTTTGAATTTGGGGGCTTGATGTTTTTCAATTCTTTATAAGTTCTGAATATAAGTCCTTTGTCTGAGGGATTGCTGGCTAAAACTCTTTCCCATTTTGTGGGTTTTCTTTTCACTTCGTTGGTGATTTCTTTTGAAGTGAAAAACTTTTTAGTAATATGAGATCCCAGTTGTTGATTTTTTGAAGTATTTCCTGTGCAGTTTGCATTTTGTTCATGAATTCTCTGCCTACCCCTATGTCTTCAAAAGTTCTATCTACATTGTCCTCCAGTAGATTTAGTGCTTCTGTCTTAATATTTAAATCTTTGACCCATTTTGAGTTTAGTTTAGTGCATGGTAATAGGCATGGGTCTATTTTGAGTCTTCAGCATGTGGAAAGTCAATTTTTCCCAACTCCATTTATTAAAGAGACTATCCTTCTTCCAGTGAATATGTTTAGCCCCTTTGTCAACTATCAAGTGGATGAATGTCTTTGCAGTAAATGTCTTTGTTTGCAACTTCTACTCTGTTCTTTCTTTGTTTTTTTCTTCTGCTATCTCTCTGTTCTTTCTTTTTCTTAATAAGGTTGGTGAGAGGTTTATTAATTTTGTTTATTCTCACCAAGAGGATAATCCTATTAAAATAATCCTGCAAAAGAGATGGATGTTTTAGATCAAAACCAATGCTTTGAAGTATGAAGAAATTCATTGATTTTGAATTTGTTAGTGGGTTGGAATTAGTGAGAAAATGATAACAAAGAGACGTAAAAGATGACTCTAGCAATAATGAGATCAAATATCATATGGTGAAAAATTGCTAGAGAGCTAGTGTGTTTGCTTGTTTAGTGTGTACAGGGAAACTGAAGGATTTGATTTCAGTCATGTTGAGTCCATGGTGCTGCCTAGTTACCTATGAATAGATAGTGGTCAATCGTTAGTTTAATGAGCAATTTTGGAGTCCAGAGAATGTGTCTCAGCTAGAAAAATGTGTTTGAGATTGACCAGAAGTGGAAGAATTTTTGAAAAAAATATAATGAAAGAAAGAAAGAAAGAAAGAAAGAAAGAAAGAAAGAATGAAAGAAAGAAAGAAATGAAAGATAAACTTGAGTCGTTTAAGAAAATGGATGCAAGTTGAGACTATAATATTAAGTGAAATAAACTAGACACACAACTCAAATATCACTTGATTTCCTTTACATAAGGAAATCAAAATTATAAATGAAGAACAAACTAAAAATTAGATAGTAGAAAGCAGGGAGATAGCTGTTTTTACCAAAACTAACCGGATTTAAGAGGGAGAAAACAGGGTAGGGAGAGGAAGGGAAGAAAAATAAAGATGTGTTGTGTGCATGGACTAACGCCCCATGATGAATATAATCATTATGTACTGCTGACATGTATTAATATAGATTAAGCCTGAATGAAAAAAAATAGAAAAAAGGATGTATCTACTGGCTACATTCTCACATTTTTTTCACTGACAAGGTTTTCTGGTGGACATTCATTCTGAATTGTACCATGCAGTCCATCTTTCAAGCCAGAGCCTCCAAAGATCCTATCATGACTGAAACTTCTATACCTCTAACTGCTTTGGATCAGATGGAGGTCATGACCAGAGTCTGAATCTTCCTTTGGTCAGAACTGAGTTTTGTAACCACAGTGATAGTCCGAACCATTGCAAAGTATGCAGAAAGCCAAGCAAGTGCCTGATTTCCAGGAGGCATTCAGTACCACATAGATATGAAATGTGCATAAATGAAGAGATGAGATGTCTTCCATTGTGATTCTATGTCTCTCTCAGTGGGACCAAACCAGACTCTCACTTATCCTTTATCTTTTGCCCAAGCCTCATTCACAGAACCATACTAAGTTATTTCAGCCTTGTCTTCTGTCTTTTAATGCCTGTATTTATCAAAGACTGGAGTTTAGGGTTAAATGTGGTGAGGTCTCAAGTTTGATCATAGGCCAGATGGAACTGAAAAGACAACTATCCTCCCTCAGTAGGTATTTAATCATGCATAAGCTGCATAAAATTATATTTTTTCACAATATCCCCTAAAAACATTTAACTGTATCATATCATAATTGTCAGGTCATTTAAGATCTAACTCATTATCATTATCACTATTTTAGTGTTGTTCCCTGAGACCTGGAGGCCAATGCTGATGCTTCTTTTGTCTGTTCTCCATATTTCCAGCACAATGACAAGCCACTCAATGAAATCCTTTGGCCTGAGAGAACTTGGGAAAGAAGAAAAAAATGCTAATCCATTGCTTAAAATCCCTTTTGGAACTCAGCTATTCACAAATAAATAAATATACACATGAAAATAAATTATAAATCCAACTACATGCCTTGCCCTGAACTGTATGTTTGACATTATAAACCAAGCCTCCCTCTTTTGGAACTGAAATATGAAACATTGTGTGTGATTAGTTTTTCCTCTTTGAAAGACAGGGCCGCAGTTGCAGAAATAATTTAACATACTACGCTGCATTTCCCCCATAAGTGTGCCAAGTCTGATTACACATTTCCAGATGCTGCCTGTTTGTTGTGATTCTTACACCACTATCTGGCCAAGGCGTTGAATCTCAGCTCTGGCCAGCAATATTCAGCTGATATGCATGCCAGGTAAGAGGAACACCTGGGATACTGTTTGCCTTGTGGTCAGCATTCTGGAGTTCTTTGGACTCCCAAGCTCAGCACCTGTACTTTTTATTTAAGAGCCAAGAAATTGAGGAAGAAGTTGAACCAGCCAAGATAGGATAGCAGGCAATAAGCCTAAAGGAGATTTAATAAAAGATCTCATTCCTTTCTACTATGTTTTTGTCAGATGTTTCATGGAAATTGCCACTTGGGAGGCTTCTCGGGCCAACCCAGGGCATTGCCAAACAGAGGGAGCAAGTGTGAGGCTTTTCAAGGCTGACTCCTTGCCCATGTGCAAAATATCTTGAGGAGTGGACACCTCTCTCAAGGTTATCCAGCCTGTAGGGTCCGGACAACTGTGTGAGAGCAGGCTCTAGAAAAGACACAGTACAGAGACTTCAGCTTTAATTATAATGGAACCAATCATTTGCTACTGTCTTGGACAATCAGTTTTTCACAGTGGACCTCAGTATTATCTTCCATGCACTGAGAAGCCCCCTATGACTAAATCTTCTGTTTGCTTTTTTCATCTGTAGCATGCTCAGTGGAGGTGAACAACAGAACAACATGAGGACAACAACATCCAGGTTGAAACCTTGCTTCCTGGGCTATCATCTGCTGGAAAGTTTATTACATTCTCACTGTATAATTTTACACAAGTTTTCTCTTCCTTATCCTCAGTTTTCCTAAATGGCAAAGAGGAAAAGGAACTGAAGAAACTGCAATACTCCTTTTAACATTGTGACTTGGTTTTATGGGATAGTAAGACTGCCCTAGTAGTGCATCAGCTCCCACCCTCTGGGAGGATAAAACCTGAGTTGGGCATTCCAAGGTGCTCTTTAAGCCTTCTTATCTCCAAAAGACTTCAAAGCTAAACTTCTCTCCTTCTTGTTTCTGGTTACTTAATCATCTACTCAAGTGAGTAATTTAAGACACAGTATTAACTATAGCATGGAAGGAAATTGGTTGTCTTGAAGTAAATTAAGATCTGCTCCTTTGGTTTACCCTTGCTGGTTTCCTTGGGGAAGGAGGGCAGAAGTAGTGTCAGGACTTTTTACTTTCTGATTCTTCCATTTATCAAGTACTATCCATTGATTATACATTTAGTTCCTCAACTGTAATTTTGATTTCCAGCTCAAACACATTTCTCAGCCTATTCTCAATGTCTTGAAAACCTAGGCAACTTCTCTTGCCCAGTGCCCTTCAATAACAGAAACCCTTGATAATACTTCTTTTTCTAAGGTTAAGTTTCATGTACAGAGGTTTTTTTTTTGTATTTTTTTACCTTGCCAGGTACATGGTAGGCATTTAAAAGATGGCAGATTTCATTGTCACATCTAATCATTATATTGAAATGGAGGAAAATAAGATAATAGACTTTAGAGATTTTCTCAAGTTCATACCAACACAATAAATGTCAGTAGTAAGATTCAAACGGAAGTCAGTAAGATCATTCATTTCATGAGTTTATATATTGTCACAAAGTACCTTTGCAAACCTCAAACTTAAAAAAAAACCACTGTTATGGGGAAAGGTAACAGACTGTCATGAGACCATTGATGAACTGCAAGTAGCTGATAAAAAGCAACTTGAAAGGAGAGAGTGCTGTTCGTAGCCATGCATATGTTTTGCTAATAGGATTATGGGGAACACTCCATGATGATGGAAGAGTTGCTAGCAAGATCAGGCTTTTCTATTCCATTTGAAAGACTTTTCTCTTTTAAGCACATATTGATTAGAGTCCAAAAGTCTCATTTCTATTCTTAGACTAGCACCTTAGTTATAATGCATTCTCAGTTAAACCTGATGGTTCAGTTCCTTACCATCCTCTTCCTCTACCCTCAGAATAATGCACTGGAATGACTTGCAAGCAGTTATATTAATGATATTGTACTCATATTAATCATTACAATCTTAAAGACCCACAAAGCCATTTCTGACAGACTGAATTGGCACTGCCTAACTTTGAAAGTATAGTTATATAACATGATTAAGTAATAAGTGATAGCAAGAGTGATAGTAACAATTATCTTTAAGCACTTGCTTTGTGCCAGGCACTGTGCTAAAACAACTATAGATTACTTGTGTAAATCTACTGGACACATTGATGCCGTTATTATTTTTTGAGAAATTTGGGTTCTGAGAAGATGTGGAATTTGCTCAAGAACCCAGAACAAGTGAGTGAAAAAGTTTGGAATTTTTCTGGACCCAGAGGCTGAGTTCTTAATTATTAATTTAAATGGATTATCCTATGAAGTGCAGGTATAGTATATAGGTTTGTTCCTCAGTGGGCTTCACCCCACAGGAATGTCTATTTTATAAGTAGAATAAGGAAAAGTAGCTTTAACTTTTAGTTAAATTCACCATAGAATTTTGCAGCGGGGATCAGACATTGGTGGTCACTACCTATAGTTAAAACTGCCTCTTGTGTAGTTCTTCAGTAAAGCACATTGCAGAATCATATTTTGAAAATAAGTTGTACAGTAATGTAGTCAGATGAGCTCACTGAGGCACAGAAGGTTCAGATGTCTGGCTTCTGGTTATTACTGATAAACAAAGACAAAAGTATCAAGTTCTGTCATCACGAGGTAAGTGTAGGACCCTATCATACATGAGGAATGAGTTTGAATTTGTCTTAACCCAAATTACAGTTATTTGATGCAAGAGTTAAAATAATTTTAGAAATACTGGGAAAAACTAAAAAGATGAAAATTGTATTTGGTGTAATTCATTAGAAATACTATAATCTCATTCAAGCCTTCTAGGAAGAGCTGCAGCTTTTAAATATGCCAAATCATGACCAGCAAATATCTAGATTATAAAATTGTGGATTTCAAAGAATCTTATTAGGTAGCTGTTCCTGGATAGGAGGAAAGGATATTCCTGAAAGATACTTAGGAATGTGGTCACAGATACAATTAAAGTCAAATAATTCAGTTAAACACATGTCTAGTTTTCTATACAAGACTCTGAATCCCCTACAGAATCTTTCTGGACTGTTAGAACTACATTATTAGCATGAACTAGGATGATGGGAATTATCTCGTGTACATCCATCTATCAAAATTTTAATCCAAATGGAGTCCAGATCAGAGGAGAAGAAGTCTGAGAGACAGCACAGTTCTTTACAACACAAACCATTATTTTTTCTTTTCATTTCACAAATTCCACTCCAGGATGAGACATTCAATTTGTGGAAATTTAAGATATCAGTTTCTCTCAGTGCTTCTCACTGACAGACTGAAAAAAATGAGGACTTCACCTTGAGCTTTTCCATGGAGCTTATTTGAGCTGTCAGCTCCAGGGTTGTGTTTGAAACTTAGAATTTTTGGATGTCAGTTCCAACCTTGTTTCTAACTTAGATTTTGTATCTTTGCATGTTTTTTATTCTATCCAAGTGATTTTTTTTCCAGACTGAATCCACTATTGTGGCTTCTACAGAAAAAGGATAGCTGCAATAGAGTGCCGTGGTATGTGTCATGTGCTGTTCTTAGTGGGGAGTTGGTAAGTAAAGCGGGCTATGAAATAGTATTGGCTGTTTACTTGAAGCAGAAGGTTGGAAGGGACAGGCAGAGACCAGTGAACTGTGTGTTTGTGGAGAGGCTAGGACAGTCAAGGTGCCATGGTTTTGTTGCTTTCTGTATGTGTTTGAAGGTGTCATGCCCTAACTACGACAGACATCTTTCTTCCTTGAGAACATTACTTTGACTATTATCTCTACTCACTATGATTTTCTTCGGTGCTGACTCACACCTTTTTCAACTCTCACTCAAATGTCATTGTCCCAGTGAAGCTCACCCATTCATTCTATTTCAAAGTGAAATTTGCATTACTCTTCAATCTTTTGTTGCTTTCCCCCCATACTTACTACTTCCTAAGCTCATAAGATGTTTATTTTATGTTTTAGAGAATTTCTATTTGTTCACCAGTGAGTCTCAAGCACACAGAATGATTTGGAACTCAAATATTTGTAAAGGCACGACTGTTTCTTTCATATTGTTTCCTTCAATTACTTCCACTGCATTTGTAAAACTTACTCAACATACTGCCTTTAAAATTATTTTCTTACAAACAATTTTTGAGACTATGTTCAGGGAATGCAACATGACTGGAAATCATTTTAGTTTTACAGAGTACAATTAGTCAAACCAACCAAGACATGGATGATGGATGAATTAAAAGTTAAACTGGCATTAAATGACCTCAAGGGGAAGAGGTAAAGAAGCTGAGGTTTTTGTATAGATCACGTCCTGAGAGCTAGATATGGGTAAAGTACCATTTTATAACTGAAAATATGAATGTATAAAAATGAAAATGATTTATTCAGCTGATAAAGCTGAAAAAAAGAAGCATCACTGAGGTTCTTTATTCCTAAGTATAAATCCTATTTTATTTTATTTACAACACAGTATGAGATCAATGAATTATCAGTTCTCTAGAACTGCAAATAATTTGTGCTGGATATTGTGGAATGCCACTTTTAGGACAGAGGATTCATTTTCTCAGATAACAGAATTGGTTAGTTCTGCAGCTACCAAGTGTCCTCTGTTGTCCACATCACCCAAGCTCTCTCCCCTCTCTGAGGCCAACTCACAACCAATATCCCCTAAATGCGAGGCTCAGGTTGGCCTCTTTCTTGTCTCATGTGGAGCAAATCTGCAAGCCCATCTCAGCTCCAGAGCTTCCTATAGGATGGGTTGAGGCTTCTGTTGTGACTGTAAAGACCACACTCTTCCCCTCCCCAGACCTAACCACTTCATTTTCAGACAGATCTTTCCAAAGCGCTCCCTAAGAATCTACTGATGTGGTAGTCTCTGAGCCCAGAATCTGTTCCCAGGGAAACTGATCAAATCCAACATAATAAATAGTTGTGTCAACTTCAGATAAGAGATTTTTATTATGATTCTAGTATAACACTCTTTAAATATGGCCTCAAAGAGTAGGCAAAATGAGGAGGTCATAGTTCCACAAAGGTTGAGGTATTCTTTTTTACCAAAGGATTTTGCCAAAAATTACCATGATGTACAGTTTCATCTTGTTGACATGATCTGTTACCTTGAAGACCTTGGTTTAAAACATTAACAATGATCACATCTAGTAAGAAAGTACCTCTATGAGTTGGGCATGATGCTAGCTTGAAGGAAAATTAAAGATACATAGCATAATTTGATTCTCAAGTAGCTCTTGGTTTAGCATGTGATTGTTTAATTTCTGTACTTCAGAATTACCCAAGCAATATATTAAAATTACCACTCATGATTTTAAAGTGTGACTCAGGAATTCTCCCTGCTTGATTCTAATACTGTCACATAAGTTAGTTATGAAAAGTTTTAGAAAAATGTGAATCCTGAAGATGAAAGACAGCATACATTACTTTGTATAACCTCACAAAGCACCAGATATAGTGTTAGCTTCTGTGGATGTTTAAAGAAAAAATATATAGAATTTCTATGACTGTAAACTATAACCCTTAGTATATGGTATGTATTATATACACTAATGTAATAATGTTAATGCTATTCCAATTAATCTGCATACATTTATTGAAAAATATTTGTATGGCAGATATTATGTGAGGTGTGTGGTAGTATCCAGTGACCCTCTTCTAAGAAAGTTTACTTAGAAATAGATAAGAATCCCCAATCTCTGCCTTTATCTGTTAACTACATCAATTAACTTCTTCACTCATGCAATCATTAAACACACCCACTAAGTGATATGTGCTATCATAATAGCAAAAAAATTGAGAAGTATCAATATACTACAATAAGATGATTGACTCCTTAATTTACATATGTGTTTTTCAATATTGAAGTCTTGGTAATAAAAATGCTTCCTCTGGCAATGAACAATCAACTTGAAGTGTTATCGCCATTAATATAATTGTAACTAGGCCACTCTAATTCACATTGGTTCATAAATCTGAGAGTGAAAGTTGGTGGAAAGAGTCCCTTCTGGATTGCCTTAGTAGAATCATTTTAAACTTGGAGAATTTCATAATCACTTGTCTGACTGGCCCACATTAACGACCTTTGGATTTCTAGGAAAATCTCTGGTATGTGTCATGAAGATGAAATGTTCCAACAAGGGAAAGGAGTAAGTGAAGAATCATAGTCATCTAGAATAAATTCAGCAAGAAAGAGGAGTCTGTGTGATGTAAGTGAGAATTGCCCAATGTGTTTAGAGGAATTTCCAGGTAAATGGAAGGTGACTTCCTGGTCTTTCTCCTTCTCCTCCTGAAGCAGGCAACATGAATAAATTCTAGTTCTCCTTCCTATAGAGCAAAGGTGCATCCAGAGAGTACTTTGAAAATACTGACTCCAGACAATCACTACTGGGCAATCAGAATTGGTATGAAGATACTTAGATTTTACTTGTAAGGTCTTGCTTTTCTTATAAAAATATGGATATTTGAAATTTATGTCTGCCTCACAAACCAAATAGACATGTTCCACTGACTTAGTTGATTTGTACATCAATTCGCCAGGCTTTCTTGGACTACCTTATTACTAATTCTGTGTGTTTAGGAAGATCACCTGGAGAAAAGTTCAATCAGAACTTCACAAAAAGAAAGCTGACAAGATGTGAACAGTTCATGAATTGCAAGAGTTCATGAAAGCAAGAGCTCCTGCTTTCTTGAAAGCTATTTTTTGTCTAACTGCTACCTCTACCCCCTTGCAAACTTTTTTTCAGACATTTTGTGTGTTTATCATTTTCCTGAATGATTTCTGACCTCATTATTTATAGGTTGTAATGAATTCTGTTCCTTTTGTCTGGGTAACATGCAACTCTTTACCCCTGTCTTCAACTCTTGCTGCTTATCACTGGATGACATAATTTTGTCCAACTCAATCTGTAATTTAACTGTAATGGTTCTTCCTCTCAGGTTTTCACTAGTGACATTAGTCTGGGTTCTTCTATCTCCTTTCACATTTCCCTTCACACCCTTACCTAGGTACAAGTCTTTAACATACTACCTCCACTTCTTCTATATGACTGACACTGTGTCCACACAGAATCGGTGCTCAGTGAATACTTTTGAATTGATCATTACAACAATAAGCATTTGGAGTTGATAATGATGAACATGATGGTTAAAATTTCCATATTTTTATGAATTTTTTCAAGCATTGTAGTGGTTGGTTGATTGTGTCAACTTGAGACATTTAGAAGCTTGATTAAATGGGTTTAGCAACACTACACCTAGGGTGTAGAAGAAGACCAACCCTAGGGTGCCTCATCACCTGGAAGTATAAAAGTGAAGGAAGAAGGACAAATGCATTCCATTCTTGGGTGAAGCTCCAGTCTTCACCTTGGTTGGACCTGGTCTCCTGGCCGGCTTTCTGGCATAGACTCTTCAGCCTTTCATCGTAGAGCCTTCGGCCTTCTGTCACAGACCCATCAGCCTGCTGCTGTGGAGTTGCACAAGACACTAGGGTGAACTGCAGACCTTGGATTGAATCCTTCCGCCTCCAGTGTGCAGACCAACCCTCTGCACACTTCCTCATCCAACTCTGTGGTTGACCTTCGGAAGCCAGTCTTGTTTCTCTTACATCTGTATATTTTGTGTTATATCTGCTCTCTCTAGTAAAACTCTGACTAATACAAGCATCCTCTGTGTTACCATATATTTTCTGCAATATATAATTTATATAAGAAAATCACATTCTATTTATTGAAGTAAATGATAATCTAAAACAGAGTAATAGAAAATAAGAGAATTAATATTGGGTCATCCTGGGTAATATCTATGTGCCAGAAAATGAATAATTTGTTCTTTAAACAACATCACTAATTTCACCAGAATATTTATAGTCTAACTGTAGAGGCATAAACAAAATAATTGTCTAAAACAACCAGGAAATGAGTGCTAATCATATATTCATATTAAAGAAATGTCTACTGTCTGCACATGTAGGCAGCTAGAACAAAATGACTTGGGCTTGGTAATTAGTAATCAACAAAATACCCTCCCAGTTCTAGGAGCTATGAAGCCTATGGCTCAGATACAGGCAAATTCAGTGTTCAGTGAAGGGCTACTGCTCATGGATGGCAGCATTTGTGTTCTCACAGGATGAAATGGACAAGACAGTGTCATTCAAACAGTTTAGGGAAACACTACTTCCAAAAAGGCAACGTTTTTATGGTTTAATCACATTGAATACTAGGTTCCTATGTCTGAATTGTCACCAGCATTTAGTGCATAGAACAAAATGTACAATAGGCTAGGCACTGTTGAGGCAGTGAGGGGTGAGGTAGAGTTAAACAACACAAATCTCCACATTCACTCAGCTTCTGTTATAGAGGCATTGGTGAGGGAAGTCTAAGAATCCATAAAAGATGCAAGAGTAAGCATCTTGTTTTGTCTAGGGTAAGGGTTTAGACATGGAATCTAGGAGGAGGTCACACTGCTGCCGAGCCAAATGGAGTAAATGCAGTAGTAACTTTTCAGGATGGAAGGATTCCTATTGCAGAACATCTAATGCATAACAGAAGTGGTAGAGTAGCTGGGTTCCTGGGTGTACAAGAAGTGTGTCATTTCTGGATAAATAATCTAAATCCAAAAATGAGAACTTATTAGATCTTTAATTTTTTTCCCAAAGGATCATGCATTTCAGTGAGGAAGAAAGATGAGACACAATATTACTGAATGAGAGGCAAATCTTGTGTTGGGCAGAGTTGAAGTTTTGAAACTCATTCATTGCTGTTCTACCACTACCCTCCCTAACATATGCTGTGTCTTCTGTTGTGTTTTCTGCAATTCTGTGTCTTTCTTGAGTGTTGTAAATTTTTTGGTTTATCTGTTTTCTTTGCTGGGTGCTCCATCTTGGTCTCCTCCCAAGTGCCTCCTGCAAATGTTTATTTTTATAAATGTTGCATATACAAGGCAGGAGATAGGGAACCGGGTGAGCCAGAGTCATTTACGAAAGCACTTTGGCACTCTGCTCTGGAAATCATTTCCGCAGAAGGCTGCCCTGAACAGAGTGCACTTACTCTCAGACCTCCCATCCCCATTCCAAGCAGAAATCATTGCAATTTCTATTTACAGTCAGTAGCTCCATGGAGTTCTGAGCCAAAAGGCTTCTTTCCTGAAAAGCTGGTGGTGGCCTCCAGCCTTCTCCCCTTACCTTTAACGGGAATGATTTTTTATGTTTGCCACAAACAGACAATTTGGAGCAGGAGAAGTGTTCCATTAAGAACACTTAATGGAAATTAACTCCCCATCTTAGGCATTGAGGCCACATGGCATAGAATCTTGAAAAGGTAAAGGAGAGTACTCTTTTTTCAAGATGTCACATGCTTTACACATTACCATCACAAAATCATGATGAAGTAGATATTACCATCTCACTTTACTGTTCAAGGGAAGAAACAAAGAATGGAAGGAAGAAAAAGGCAAAGAAGGGAGACAGGAAGGAAGGAAGAAAAAAGGAACAGAAGGAAGGAAGAAAGGCAGGCAGGCCGGCCTTGAGGAATAATTTGAATTGCTATTATTCGTACAAAGCTCTGCAGGTGCTTAGGCTTCCCACCCATTTTCTCCTCATCTTCCTTCAGGCAAACTCTTACTTGCACCTCTGCACTGAAGTTGTTCTCACTAATGTCATCAATGGCACTCACATGATAAATCTTCAACAACTTGGTTCACTGGGATCCAGCTCGTAATCTTCATCCTTGGAATATTGTCTTCACTTGACATAGAAGAAACTAGACACATTCTCCTGGTTTCCTGGCTTTTCGTGACCACTTTTTCTTTAGTATTCCGAGCTTGCTCATTAATTTGATGACTTGATATGGGACTACTTCGTTGCTGATCTGACAGGTTCTCTCTTTCTTTTGCCTTTTTCCTGACTCGCATGGGGATCCCATTCCCTCTCCTTCAAATACCACCCTGCACACCAAAAGCCCTGCTGTACTTCCATTCTGGATCATTTCACTAAACTTAGCATATATAACCTATGATTGGTGTCTGCCTCTGGATATCTCGAAATTGTCATTTTAAAAGTTAAACTCCCCAACTGTTTCCAACAAACCTGCTTTTCTGATAGTCTCTTCAGTCTTGGCTTGATGCGTAATCTTTCTTGTTCCTTAGAGCAAAAAGTTCTTTTTTTATTTACATGTTACATCCAATCTGATGGTGAACCAGACTATGTCACCTGGAGATTGCATCCTGAATCCAGTTGCTTCCCATCACCTGTACTATTGCAAAACTGGTGCATGTCTCCCATTTTCTCTCATCCAGATTATTGTTCTGCCCCCTTACCTATGAATTTTCCCTGTACAGTCTAGTCTGAACTCACTGATGAAAATGATCCTAATAAACACATCATATCATGTTCCTGGACTCAGAGCTATCTGAAGGTTTCCATATAAGGCAAAATTGAAAGCCCTTAAAACAAGTAGCATTTCCCATTCCATCTGACCTTGAGGTCTCTCTCTGAACTCTTCATGGGTCCCTTACTCTACCTCTGCCACTCTGCTTTGACCACACTGGCCTCCTTTCCGTTATCTTACCTGGAATTCTGTCTCTCAGACATCTAGATGGCTAACTTCTTTGCTCTATTTACTTCTTCACACCATGGACACCATACTTAAAATTATAATATAGCCCAGAGATTTCTGCTGCTTCTCCCATCTGTCTCAAATCCAACTACAATGTAAACAATATAACATATAACTAGTAAACATTAATTGTAGGTTAATAATTTTGAGACATACAAATTCCAAAGATTAAAGTAGTTTTCTATATTGGAACTTTCAATTAATATTTATTAAGTTGAAAATATTTATTTATCAATATGATTTAAGTTTCAAATAGCCCCAAAATCCTAATGTGTATGGAAGTTAATTGGATACAAATAATCACTGCTAGGAAGTGGGAACTGATGGAAGTCAGTTGGTCCAGGAGTGGCATAAAAGTGTGTCTCCTTTTGAGGATGCTCTTTTCTCTGTCTTGCTTCCTGCTTGTTATGAAGTGAACAGCCAAAATGCAGCTCATTGCATAGGTATTGGTGAGCATTTTTAGTGAGATTTATAGTGAATATTGAAGTAAAAATGAGGGGCAGAAAAATTTGATAAACTGTATTTCTGACTCCAACAGAAAGCAGATAAAGTTGAGATCAAAGGAAATGTGAATGCTGAAGACATTTGTACCACTGAAAAGAAACCAAGTCTTAAAACAGAAATAGGAAGAAAGATGTTTGAGGCCATCTCAGGAATCAGAAAGACTGCACCCATCTCAGGCTGAAAGGGAAAAGTGTTAGTCTTTCACATTAGAAAATAACCTCTGGGTTACTTAGAGAAGTGCCTCCTGGGGTATTGCTTCTCTGACATTCGTTCACAATGCTTAGCCATGGAAACACCCAAATGTTGCCACTGCTGTGGTACAAGGTGCCTGGCTACTGCCCATAATGTTGACAGAACTCAAGGTCAACCATGTAAAGCTGGTTTTCTCAATGTGTAAAATGTAAATACTGTGGGATCAGGGAGGATTCCATCTATATTTCAAAGGTGTCTTAGGAGCTACCCTTGTTACTGAGACAAAATTGCCAGCATTCACAATATAAAGGAGGGAAAAAAATTATATTGGTTCAAGATTTTAGTGCATAATTGGGCTGGTTCCCAGGCAAAAACAGAATACATGTGGTCTTGTTGGAAGAAATCTACTCAATATATGACACTCTTTCAGACCCAGTGACCTCAGTGACCCACCTCCAACCAGGTCCCATCACCTAACACACATTCAACTACTGAATTAATCAATAAATGAATCCATTAATGGCTATCACATTCTGATGATGCAATTGCGTTCTAAACACATGAGGCATTAGAGAGATATTAGATATAAACTATAATCCCAGATGAGAAGCCCCTGAGAAAGCACTGTGTAAAACTGTGAGAATGAAGCCAAAGTTTCATTTCCAGAAGAGACTCCATGATGTCAGAGATGCCAGGAATGTGGAACATCTTCCAAGGAAAGCTGCAGATTGTGAGTGAAACCAGTCTAAGAGAAGGAAACCTTGTGGATTGCAACCAGAAAATCCATAGAAATGGAGTTGTTCAAATTCTCCAGAACTCCCATTTTGCTTCTGTGTTTCCTAATTGCCAGATATAGAGCTACAGGACTTCATGTCTGCTCTCCTAGGGTTCATTCCTGTTTTGGTCAAATTATTCCTATCTTCATGTTCTTTCCTTTTAGAATGGGAATATTTACTCTATGCTATTGTAGCATAGGATTGTGCAATAAACTTGCTGTTTTATTTTTAAGATAAGGAATTGCCATGAGTCTCAGAGACATTGGAACATATCTGTTTGAAAAATGCTGCAATTTTCAGACTTTGGGAAAGGGAATATTGCATTGCCATTTGTATGTAAGATAGTTGTATTGTGTGAAGAGCAATCACTAACTTATTGTATTTTCTGAAGAGTAGGTATGATTTAAGGAGGTGTTTAAATATCAAGTTTGCAAGGGGTGGAATATGATGATTAACCTTAATTGTGTCAACTTGACTGACTTAAAAACCACATAGGGAATTAATAAAGCATACCTCTGTGTGTAGCTGGGTAGATCATGGATATTGGACCTTGGAAACTGTATTTTATCCCTCACCCTTCCCCCTCTCATGCTACTCCCTGCTTTATGTCCTATCCTCTATGATCTAAGCTTCTTTGTTCATCGTGCCAACCCACCATATATTTTTAGGGTGGATCCAGCAAATCATGAACTGAATCCCCTAAAACCGTGAGCCAAGTTAAAGCTTTCCTCTTTAAATTGTGAGTGTCAGACATTGTATCCAAATGATGGAGAATCTGACTACTGATTTGATAAAAAACAAACGATTTTATTAAAAAAAAACAAATGATTTTATAAGTGGAGAAAAAGAGGCTCTGAAAGGAGAAAAGAGTTTCCTAGAGTTCCAGGAGTCCTTCCCTACCAGTTGTCACATGTCTGACTCCCTTAGACTGAAATTTTACTGTGTCCTACACTATCAAATATAACAGTGTATGAAATGGGTACATAACAGAGGTTCCTAACTTCTGACCAACATACAGAGAGGATATTTTTAGGAACGTATACAGAATGTAAGACATATTACTTTAACTAAAACTCCTCAGGGAACAAAAAGATAATCCTTTACTCATTCTTTGTGTACCAAGCACCTGTTATAATTTTAAGTCAGGGAAAGAAGATTTTGAGAAGAGGTGTTTTCATCCAGCTTGTGTAGCTCACTACACACAATGAGGACACATTTTCTTTTCAGAGCAATGTATACTTAATCATTGCTGTCCTCAATCATTCTATCCTCATAATTACCTCACAATTTTCATTCTGCCTACCTTTTAAGCCACAAGGAAAATTCTGTCTTCGAAGCCAAATACTCTGTGATCCAACAAATGCCTGATAAAATGACCCTACTAATAATGGTAATGATTTAATAAACCACCATTAAAGAATTTTATTTTTTCTGACATTTTTGAGGAAGTAACATAATGTAGCATGTAATTTACCTACAAGATACATCCCCACAGTATGAGTTTCAAAACCAGCACCAGATCTTTATTCAGTGAAACTCAGCATTCTCTTTCCAGAAAAAGAGAAAATTAATAGTGCCATTTCCTATGGTAACTGAGAATATTGGTGCAGAGAGTTCTGTGTTTTTATGTAGAGAGATGTCTATATGAAAATACAGAGTATTTTCCTTCTAATACTCAATTATCTAATTGGGACAAAGAACCCAGTGTTCAAGGCTCAGTACTATCTGTTTCTTTTTGGGAATGTGTCTTTGAGAACCTGTGCTCTGGCACACTTCCCGCTCTGCAATCAGTTAGGCAATAAAGTGCCAGTCATGTTAAAACCAAGATGCCCAGAGCTGGCATGACAAGTTGGGCATTTACATAAGAGTTTATATAGCTCCTTAAGTCATAAAAACCAACATTTGGATTTGGCTTTCTGTATGCCAATCTCATTTGTATAATTGGTTAATCAAATTTCCTAGGATCCCTAAAATTCCAAAAGGATTTAAATAAAATACTGTGGATCAAGATCTGGTCCTCCTGGTTGTGTTTAGAGACATACTTTTCAGTGTTTTTCCTTTCATGTAGTCATTTCTGTTCTTCATTATTAATATTCAATAATTAAGTATGGAGATATTTCCAGATACAAAATTCTTCATTTGGGGTAGTTTGCAGTGTGGGAGTTAAGGGAGAGTCAACTTACACCAAGGAATTTGCCACATTGGTGGTGAGAAACATAAAAACACACACATCTTTATACAGCTAAGGGATAATGGAATACCTTGCAAGACAGATATACTGCTAAGGGAAGTTGGAATCACAGATGCAATTAATAAATTTTATTCCATGAGGTAATCAATTTTATTCTATAATGTATTCAATTTATTCTAGCAATTTGTTTCATTTTTATCAAGAAATTGATAGAATCTTGAGTGAGTTCCATCTCTCCTTTGCACCTCTTGCTTTGCATCTGAAAATAGAGGCAGATTATTGAGAGATATGAACTAAAGTCTTCTCTGGGCTGACATGAGCTCATCTAGTCGGTTGTATATCTCAGGATGAAAAGAGAAATTCTCGAAGGATCTTCAATCCTCATGAATCCTTCCTTAGACCAAAAGGTACAGTGCAAAAGAACTTAGCTATGCCAGTGCCCACCTTACTTGTACCTGCTTTAACTTGGTCCCAGAACATCACTGAAAAGAGATTCATATACCTTCACTGAGAAGAGAGATTCATATACCTATGGATAACATGCACCATTCACATCATCTGAACTCTGCCTTAATTATCTTTAGCCAAAACCAGTGCTAGTTTCAAAGATGCAAAAATGTATTCATAGTCTCGTTTACCCAGACAAATCATAATGTGACAGTGCTTAGTTTAGCATCTATCTGTGTAAAAGCAAACCCTTCCCAAATCACCAGTGAGCTTCATCTCCTCATTTCTTGGGGGGAGAAGGAGCAATGGGTTGTAAAGACTTCTCACAATATGCAAAATAGTCCAGATATCCAGCTCAGTATCACAAGAGCTCAACTCCAAGACACTGCAGAATTAACCCAATGTCTCTGCACTTACCTTAACTACAAAATGAAAATAAATGACCATCATGTTCTTTACTCCCAGGCATCATGTCAAGAAACAAGTTAAAGCAAAAGAGGGAAAGACATGCTGATAATATAAGCTATTATCTATTGAGTAGTTTCTGTGTACCATGTGCTGGGCTAAGTGCTTTATATATCATTTTATTTCAGTGTTCCTCATTGAAAACTATCATGTGAGTGCTACATCATTTGCTTAACTCCACACAGGAGGAAACTGAGGCAAGAAACATTATAGCAATTCATTTTAGGGTACAGATATATTAAGTGGCCAAGCTTGAATTGAATTCTAATCTATCTCTCAAACCTCTGCTATATATCACAGTTCTATAAGGCATACAATTTATGAAATCCATTTATGGCAAGGCAGTTTTTCTCCTCGCTTCCTTTTTGAAAATTGACTTTTCCCCTGAAAAGAAGGTATCTTATATCTACTTGATCTGCCAACATTGTCTCCGTCTAGGGAATCACCACTTTCATGCCTTTTATATCTGTCCCTATATACTCAGTTCCTCACATTACCTTGGACCAGGGCATTTATACTCTCATCTTAGTAGGACACTGTGATGTTTTCTCTTGTCAATGAATCTTAAAACCATGTAGAATGTGGGATAATTTCCAAAACCAACCCTGGCAACAGTTCTATCCTTTACTTAAACTCTTCAGTGGCATCATTATGCATGTCCCAGTTAAGATGTAAAACACCTGTTCCACATTCTGGTCTGTGTATCTCTTCAGCTTCACTCACTGAAACACTGTTTTTCCATTTTTTCATTTTTACTCTTTGTCTCTACTCATAGTAGGATTCTACCACCTCTATTAAAAGGTGTAAGTTTTCCTGACTCAATAACTTGTCATGTTCTGGCTCCTCAAACTCCTGTCTGGTCCTAAATTTGTCTGTATTAGTTGTTAGGCTTCTCTGGAGGAAGAAGTGCAATATAAAATGTAAATGTAATTATGCAAAGAGAGCCATTTGGTAAGCTTGTAAGATCAGAGGTGGAAGAACCCAAAATGATCATCTTCATACTAAAGAGTCTGAAGATTCAGTAGCACTTTAAGGTCAACAGCCTTGAAGCTCTTTGAAGAGCTCCCAGTGAGAACGTGCTTTGGAAACCTGAAGAGTCTGCACTAGAAGGCTGATGAACCTGAAGACCAATGTTCAAAAGCAGCGATGAAGATTGGAGCTTTTCCAGAAAGGGGAGGCAACACTTCCTCTTCTTTCTTCCCTTTTTATTCCATCCAGGCCACAAGCCTATTGGTTGTTGCTGCCCATATCCAAAGTTAGTCTTCCTAATTCAGTTGGTTGCCTGTCAGTTATCCACAACACATCCAGAATTGTGCTTTGCTAATCTGCAAGGAAGTTTTTACTGGAATCAAACTGACATATCATGATTAGCCATCACAGTTCCCTATCCTAAATAATTCTTCTTTTTTCTTCAACTATACGCAAGATGTGAACTCTACATGTTTCTCTCGCTTGAATACTTATTGCACAAGTTGGATGTCTTTCCTATGTGGTTTCAATCCTTGTCACATACACCATTGTCATTTTGTGTCTCCTTTGTCCATATTTTATTTCTTTGCCTGCCCTACCAGACTGTCTACCCATTAGAGTAAGTCCTGTGCCTTATTCATCATGGTTTCTCATGTCCTTACAGGCATTTATTTGTTGAATAAATGAAGTAATAAATAAAGACACAGATGAGAGAAATTTGGGTTGGAAATCAAGGGAATTAGAATCCCTTGCCATTGTTTCCTCGTGGTCCTGTTTCTTGAAAATTAGACAAATAAAAATGGCCAACAAAAGGGAATCAGAGCAGTAAAGTCACTAATATTAGAAAACCTATTTGTTAGACTCTTGCTCCTTGAAAATAAAATAGTGGCACACTATTGCTTCTTGAAAATAGAATAGATCCACTCTAAACATATTTCCCTTCTTTCTGAAAGTATTAGAGCTGGGAAAATTAATACTTTATTAATTGCCCTACTGTGAAATATCATATTTTGGTTAACAGAAAGGCAGTTGGTTTGCCCTTGAATGCACTTTGTTGTGTACTGAGACAAAGAGAGTCTCTCAAAAGCAAGAGGAAAAAGTACCTTCAAAGTATATTATACCAGGAAGATTGAAGGTTTTTTTAATTTTATCTTATTGAGAATACAGTTTCAAGTTCGCTGAAGACCCTCAATAAATATTAATTGAGCTGAATGTGAATTGAATTAAATAGAAAATCAATGAATGACAGTATTCTTTTTTCTTCAGAAGAATTCAAAGAGCTCTAAAAGCTGTGTATTACCTTAGGATAATGGAAATTTCTACATGTCAGCTATAGCGATGTGTGGTGGGTAGAGGTGAGAGGAGAAAAAGAAGGAAACTACTGCAAAAAAAAATCTCAGTCCAAATCCCAGTTGTGTCATTAAATGATTGTGTGTCTTCAGGCAACTTATTCAAATGATTCCTGGTTTGCTTGTATTTAAACTGAAGTAACTGATTTGGATTTGGGGGGGTGGGATTACAGTTTAATAATAAGAATAAAATACAGGGATGCTTTCAACTTTAAGTTATAATTTACATTAAAAAAATTTTATCTATTCACAGAAGTCATGTCAACTGTCAATATATTTGGACGTTTACATTTCTGAAATTATATTATAGTAGGTGTTAAAAGTTCACTACTCCTTTGTCTGTCTTTTCTCTTTCATTCTTCCTTCTCTTCTGTTTTCTCTGTCTCTTTCTTTTTCTCCCTCTCTGTCTCTCTTTCTTCTATACATACACACACACACACACACACACACAGATACACACACAAACACACACACATGCATATGTACATTATCAAAAAATGGTCATCCCTCCCATAGTTTATGTTTCTGAGTGTACCAGTCAGTGACATGGAGGATATTTAGAGATATAACTCAGTCTTTGGACTGAGAAAGTCCATAGGTCAGAGACTTTCATAGTTAACTTCACTAAAGTCCAAGAAAGTAGAAGTAAAGTTGTTATCCTACCTCCTAGTCTAGCCCAATTAAGAAAACGACTGTAAAGTAACTGTGACAATTAAATTACACAAACACACTTATGTTCATGACTGAATGTACTATTTGAAGTTGGGTCCTAGTTGGAGGTAGATCTCTAGAGTTATGCATCTCTGTAGTGTTCTTCTCCTGTACTTTTCTTCCCAGTTGCTATGCAGCAAGCTCTTTGTTTCATCATGCCCCTCTGCTGTGATGATTCTGCCATGGAGCTAGCTTGCCATTGACTGAATCCTTTGAAAACATAAGCCAAATAAATCTATCATTCTTTTAATAGTGAATATTGGATATTTTGGTCACAGTAATAAAATACTAATAGATCAACACAGGAAATAAAACTCCCTAACAGCTTATGATGTGGCTGCAACAACTGATAAAATGAAGCAAATCATAATTTTAATAGGTAAGTCCAAGATAGGAAGAACTTCCAGACCAAACAAAACCTGGCTTTGCACACCTTGCCACTGTCCTGAAGGGTAACAAGGATCATTTGTAGTCAGACTCTTACAGTCTCATTAGTCAAGAGAAAATGGGTACAAAATGGAATGAGTTAACATAGTAGAAGAAAAGACATAGTAGTTTTTCTTCAGAAATTCTTTTGTGGATCTGGGAAAAACCATGAAGTGGATCTCTTAGAACACCACATCTTTTCCAGTCTTCTGCCTGTGATTATACCCATAAAGGCAAGTTAAGTATGGAAATTAGCATGAATTTCAAACATTGGAATCCTGAAATAAAGTCTTAGTTTCCTTGATTATTGACTGTGTGATCTCAGCAAATTACTTACTTTCTCAAAGCCTCAGGTTTTTTGGGACTATATTGTATGATCTATTTTAAAAAGCTCATGAAAACAGTTCATGAATGTGTTAATTCTTATTATTCAAAACAATAGCTCACATGTGAAGGTAATTTCATTTGCACACACTGGTTGGAAGCATTTGCCAGTAGCTGGATGCTTTTTGTGTTTCATGGATGGGCTTCTTCAGTATCCCTGTTAAAATCCAGGTTTGCTATGTGACATCCACAATGCAAATGACATCTCTTTTCACCTTCCATCAAAAAATAATCCAACGCCAATTTTAGTAGTGGGAAAGCAGAGACCCCTGATTTAAAGGTTTTTGAATATTTTCTGGCTCTTTTGAAGTATAATAGACAATTAAAATAATATATATTTAAGATGTTTAACATGATGTTTTCATATAGTTGTGTGTTGTGAAATAATTACCTTTGTCAAGCTAATTATAATGTCCATAATCTCACATAATTGCATATGTGCATATGTGTGTGTGGTGTGAACATATAAGATCTGCTCTTCACTAAATCTCAAGAGAAATTAACTGCAGTCATCACATTGTACATTAGATTTCCAGAAACTATTCATCCTGTATAACTGAAATTTCATACACTTTGCAACAAATTAAATCATGTGTGATTCTGATTTCTTTATGTTCACTCACATCAGTGTTTAAAATATTATGACTAATTAATCTGATACCCTTTCAAAAGTATATACATGTCTGTGTGTGTATGTGTGTTCAACACTTCCTTTGAGTTTTCCATGCTTTTATCTACAAAACAGCAGATTTTCAAAGGTCATAGCAAGCCAATGGGGCAGTGGAGTAATATTTAATGCTAGACTTCTCTGAATAAACGACAAAGTTCATGAATTTTTACAATTATTAAACTTTAACCAAAATTCACAGAACTTTAACTCATCTTCGGTGATACTTAGAACACCTTTGTAAGATAAGTAGAGTGTTACTTTCACTTAATAAGAGAGAAAACTGATGCCCAGGGGTTCCATGACTCAACTAACATCATATGCATATTAGGTAATAAATAATTTTTGTGTATGGACACCCAAATTTAATAAACACTGAGAAGCTTATAGCTGCATGCACTTGTACAAAAATTCAGTGTTTACACTGGTTTAAGATTTTTATTGCAATTATTAAGAATGTGTTAGGCATTGACACTAGATTTGGGACAACAAAAATTATATAATTCCCACTGTGAAATTTTGAGAAATTGGTAGAAATTTTTATCTAGGTATTGGGTACTTGTGATGATGTTAAGGAAAAATTTGTTAATTTTTAAATTACCACAATGAACAGATGTTCAAATAAATTTTCTAGGAAACTATGTCATTCTATGAAAGTTAATTAAATAGTTAAAATAAATAATTAACTTCTTCCAACATAACATATGTTACATACTAAAATATGCATCTAGACAAATATGTGTTACATTCCCAGTTGAATCTTAAGTCCCTTGAAATTAATGATTCTTTCATATAATGATTAAGATGATGCATGGCTCATATTTGATCTCTAATTTAAAGAATATGCTTGGGAAGGAATGGGGAGTAATGAATAAATATATTCAAAACAAAACCAAAAAATGATTCACTGATCAAATACTTTTCTTTAAAATGTTTGTTGGATTATGGTTTCAAAGATTTTTCTGTGAGTGATACCATCTCTCTAAATAAGTACAACTCTCTTCTTTGAATCAAGTATGTGTTTCTGTACATAAATTAAATAATCGCTCAGCATGAAATAGAGAAAAGTGAAAAAAAGAAACCTAAATTTAAACTTCATACTTCATATTTGAGGACTGGTCTTAACCATTTTGGAACTTCATTCACATATGTCCTGCTACAGTGGAAAACATTCTGTGTCCTTGTTTCATTTGTAGAAAAAAAATGTCATAAAAAAGCAAGAACATCCCTGTGAAAACTAAACTCCAAGGTAACTACATAATATGATGAAATAGCCTTAAGTATAATTCAAGTGCCAGTCAGTTAACTTTTCCAGGAACTGATTAATTCATCTGTCAAGAAGAGAAATAACTTTAAATAAGCAGCTCACCAAAAGAAAAAGAAACAAATGATGGAAAGGAGAAAATGAGGACGGGGGGAAGAAATAACTTCAATTCTTTTATGCCTCTAATTTGTCCCTATGAGTCATATCCAGACCTTACTGTGTTGGGAAGTCATGGTATAGTTTCTTGCACTCAAAAATTTGAGACCAGCCTGGCAACATAACAAGATCCTATCTGAAATAAATTAATTAATTTAATTAAGTTAAAAATTCTTATCACACTGTCTCCCTTAAGTTCAGAAAATACTAAAAGGAAAGTTCTAGAAATAAACCTTAAGTTTTAAACTGCACATCATTATAAGTAGGGTGATGGAATCTTCCATCATTTCACTCCATCCTGTTTGGAATAATACACACATTTCCTCTGCACACTACTTCAAAGCTTCTTCATTTATATTGATCTCACTGACTCAATTTAAATCTGGAAGCACCACCAATTCTTTCCAGGGCTCTAAACTGGTAAGCCACCCTTTCAGAAAAAAAATATACCACAGAAGAATTACTTTAAAGATCTCTTACAAACCTTCAAGATATGCTGAACTTCCATTAATCTTTCCTCTCTTCCCATCATAATAAATTGTTATGTTCCTTCCTATACAGAGACAATTCCTCCAAATGTGTTTTGATGAACTTCTCCAGAACTTTATCTTTTCTGATATCTCCTCCATATTACATATTGTCAACTCCACTTCATTGCCTTACCCTTTTACTTTTCCTGTAAATACTACATAGAGATTAGTTGGTCCATGTTAAAATATGGAAGCTACAAAGCTACTCCCAGACTAACTGCAAACAAAACTAAATATATACCTTCTTGTGATTACTAGAATATTTGTATTTTTCTCTTTGTAGTCCAATTTTTATTAGGATTATCTGTATTTATAGTTTCACATTTCTCACTTCTCATATTCAAATCAACTCATTACACTTGGCTTTTTTCCCTTCATTCATTCCCCATCCCAATGTCATATGTCAATATATTAATTGCAATTTGTCAATATTTGATGAATGAATTAAACTTACTTGTCACACCTCTTCACTACATTTAGCTAGTTTATCAATGATATCTGTGACTAAATTCAATAAATTTTTCTCATTCCTCAACTAAATGGGCTCATATCCAACATATGACACTGTTCTTATCATGACTCGTGGTTTGCTTTCTTTTTCCTTTAACAGCCCAGATTGAATATAATTCAAAATGCCATAAAATTTACCTCTCAGATTGCACAATTCAGTGGTTTAGAATATATTCACACAGTTTTGCAATGCTGCTAACCACTGTCTAGTTCCAGAACATATACATCACATCAAAGAATTCTTTAGCATACACTCTCTTGTACTGTTTTCCATAAGCCTTCCTTTCTCTGGATAATACTCAGTGGCCACATTCATTGTATTTTTTATCATATCTCTTAAAGATGCATATGAAAGAAGAATTGCAGAACAGCTTTGGAAAGTAGCTAGAATGATGGAATAAGTGTGTTTGAAATGAGGAAAAGTATTCTGAGAAAAATTACTGGCAATGTAATCATTGTAACAATTTTTAATTCAAACATTCATTATATATTTTGATGTTCATTATGTATTTGTATGCTTCCAATTCTTTTTGGTGTATACAAAAGAATGAAATTGATGAATGCATTAGAAAGATTTTTTTCCTACCACTGTGACCAAGTACCTGAAAACAAAAATCTTAGAAAAGGAAATATTTATTTTGGTTTATGGTTTCAAGTGTTACAGTCCATAGTCAGCTGACACCAAAGTGCAAGGGTGCAGATTTGAAGAAGCAAAGGGAAGGTAAACAATGAAAAAGGAAGGAGTAAGAGAACAGATGCAGTGGCCAAGACAACAACAGCCCCATGACTCAGTTCTTTCAGTTAAGCCCAATTAATACATCCCAATGTATTAATGCATGAACTCATAATTAACTCATTGCTGAAGATAGTGCCTTGCCAGTCCAATCACTTTTTTTGGAGTCTCTAAATCCATTCAAGATTAACAAACAAGATTAACCAGCATACTGGTTAACTCTATACATTAGCATTTTGAGTAGCTCTAAAACTGATTTCCAGGCCAGGTGCACCATTTCGCATTTCCACAAGCATTTCCCCATTGTTTCATCTTTTCCAAATGTCATTTTCTGTCTTTTAATTTAAGCCACCTTAATAGGCATGAAGTGGTCTCACTGTGATTTGGATTTGAATTTTTCAAATGATTGATAATATTGAGAATATTTTCGTAGACTTACTGGCCATTTCTGTATCTTCTTCAAGGATAAATGACTATTGAGATATTTTGCAAATTTATTTGTGTTATTTGACTATATAATTTACATATATCAGAGATTTTTTTCTGGATGAAAATCTCTTATCTGAGACATTTTCTCCATTTCTGTGGTTTGTCTTTTCACTTGTTTAAATTTATTTGTTTAAATTGACTTACTCTGTTTTCGTTCATACTCTTGATGTTATAGCTAAGAAACTAGAGATTTTTCAAACCTTTTTCCATTAAATATTATTTATGCCCACTTTTTCTCTTTGCCTTCTAGGGTTCTGTTATGCATATTTTGGTATTCTTCATGGTGTTCCCTGGATCTCTGATGCTTTGTGGATATTTCTTCTTTGCTTTATTAATCTGATCCTCAAAGTGGATAACCTCAGTTGATCTATATGCAGATGTAATGATGTGGGGCTAGGGATATAGTGCAGTGTCATAAGTACATGCCTGGCAGGCACAGTGTCCTAAATTTGATTCCTGGTACAAAAAAATAAAACAGAAGAATGTCAAATGTAATGATGCTTTTTTTCTGTTAACTTAATTCTGTTATTGATCCTGTCTATTGAATGTTTCATCTAAAAACATTCAAAAAGGCCTTGGGCCTTTTTTTTAAAAAGATAGGATCCCACAGTTGTCCAGGGCTCAAACTTGTGATTCTTCCTTTCTTAGTCTTTCTAAATACTGGGATCTATTTCTTTTTAAAAATACTTTTTGGCCATGTATCCCTATTTCTTAGTATTTATTACAAATATTCTTGAAAACTAGGCATTTTCAATAATATAATGTGGCAACTTGAAAGAAAGTGGCTTCCTTCTCCTGGAATTTATATTGTTTTCATTTGTTGTTGATGTCGTCACAGCAGTTTGTTTTACTAGTCATTTATCTTACCTAATAATTTAAAGCATGAACTGCATTCATTTTAGCCATCAAAGTCTCTTAGCCAGTTTGCTTGGCCACAGCCAATGATTAAATAAAGTTTTCTGTAAGTAATTTGAACCAATTAGTCTCTTAGATTCTGTCTAAGAGGGAGGGGCACATTTTCAACATTCTGGCAGTTTTCCACTCTGCCTTAGCCTTCAATTCCTGTTAGTGCAGATCTCAGTGTTGGATAGAATAAGCCATTTAATCTTTTCTGAGCATGCTAACAACCTCAGAGATGCACTTGGCTTTCTTTATGCCCAGGAATATACCAGAATTCTCTAAAGTTCTTTATGAATATCTCATTCTTTAAACTTGTTTGTTTGTTTAAAAATTTTTGTCAGTTGTTTTTTGTTGTTGTTGTTTGCTTAATTGTAACAGCTTGTATCCCACTAGCTCAAGAAGTTTTGACTTACATAATGGTCACTGATTGTTTTTGAAAAACACTCTAGGGATACAGACTTTCCCACTGAATGAGCTCTGCATCAGGTCAAATAATGACTAGCCCTGTGAATGGAATTTTTCACGGAGTTGCCAGGCAGATGAAATACGCAGTGACAATTCTTTGAGAGTAAGGCCTTGGGAAATATCCAGGCAGGTTCTGTCCTATCCAATAACTGTGAGATTGCTGGTGTGCAATGATTATGAAGTGCTGGTGGCACTATGATTATGAAGCTGTTGGTTTTTCCAGCTACTGACTTAGAAGAAAGAAATAAGAATAGTGTATGTTAAAATGCTGCAAAGCTTTTCACTTCTCTAAAATCAAGCTTGCTCTGTTCAGTAAACACTCTAGACTGTTGAAAGTTTTTAACTACATTTTAGAGTTCGTAAAAAATGTTTATGTTGAAAATTTTCCTGTGTCCTCCTTGCTTTCAGGAAGGAGTAGATTTTTAGGAGTCTTAACTGTTTCAGAAACGCTCCTCCTCCTAATTTCCTTCTAAATTGTGAAGGCTTTTTTTCATGATAAATTTTGACTTCTAATTGATGTGCTTTCACAGGTATATTTTGAGAACCTATATTAAGCAGATTCTCTCATTTGTTCTCTCATCTTTTTTTATACCATTGGATGTTACCATTCACTCCAATGGCATCTTTAACATCTTTGTGCTATGGATTTATTAACTGTAACTTCAACCCAGATGTTCCTTCAGAACACCAAACTCAAATCTCTTGAAAATCTCTTGAAAGTCCTCCAGGTATCTCAGATCCAATCATTTGAAAACTAAATGTTTTACGAACCTTTTCCTTGTATCTGCTGTGTCTAAGTCTCTCACCACAGTCAATGTTATTACAATAAACATAACCAAGAAAACCAACTATCACCCTTGACATCTTTCTTTATTTAAACTATGCAGCAGATCAAGTGATTATATCATCTAATAATCTCATCTTCCCGGTTCTTGACAGTGTTATTTTTTTCCTTTTTGGCTACTTGTGACCCATAGAATGGAACTGAAGTAAGCTACAGGATCAATGTACAACTTGAGGAGCTGGATTCTGCCATCTTCCTTAGCATTCACCTTCCGTATTTTCCTCTGAAATGCCTTGAGTTTTCCTTCCCATATTTAACTCCATGTGCTTTTACAAGAGAAAGTCTTGTATTCTTACATTAAGTTTCAAATATTTTTCTTGATTTAAGATACTATTACTTGCAATCAAAGCCTTTTCAACAGCACAATAAGCTTGACAACAGAGTCACAGTAGTAATTACTTTGCTCTCACACTACTCTAATTTTTACTCACTAACATATACCTGCTGTTATTTTAACTGACTGGACTGCTCTAATACCCTGTGTTACCCATACTTGTCTACTCCATTTTTTTCCTGTTCTGTTCTAGCCAAATCTTATCAGGAAATTCTCTTCTATACTCATACAGTGGCAAGAGATCCATTCTATCCATTAATTTAGAACCTGACAAAAGTGTCTCCCTTCTTTTTCTTCTCTGTTTCTCCTCTTAAATAAGATCCCTTGCTAATCACTTCTGTCACAAAGGGGAAAGAATGGATATGTTTACCCGTTTAAATTTACAGTTGGCATATGAACTGTTATTGTCCTAGGAACAAGATATATATGTATTTTTTTTTGATCAGGGGAGGGGAACACTGTTATCTCTTCTACATCTAGTACATGGAGGTTATATAACACCATTCACACTTGCAAAACAGTGTAAAATAATTATTATTCTAAAACTGGGAAGGAGGTTTGTGCTCTGTGTTTATTCTTGGTTTAAATATATGTCCATGGATTATGCAGGTAGTTCAAGGCCACTGAATTTGACATGCTTTTTTTACACATTTTTTTTTCTTTACTTGCTAGCTCCTAATTTGAAATACTGCCTTTATATGCCACTCATCCTCAGATTTTTAAAAATTTATAAAATATAAAAGTATCATTCAAACTCTAAGAGTGTGAGAATTAGTATGAACACATATAAAAAGCTAAACCCAGTATCTTATCAATGCCAAATAGTCAATGGATGAGAGTTTAGTTTATTGTTATCATTGTGGTGGTCACTCACCACACAGCCTTTGCTCTGTTAACAAATTCCATACTGTAATCTTTTGTTTCTCCTTGCTAATCCTTTACTTCCTCTGACTGTTCCATTTTGGTTCCCAGTAAGCAGGCAGCTTGTGTCAAAATCTGGCAGATCATGAAATCTCCTTCTGGCTTTGTCAGGCAAGCTCAGGCATGTACAGACATGTCCATGGGTCCCTCAGAAGGTGGACTGCCAAAGCCAGAGCACTCCTCCTCCTCCCTTCTCACTGGACCTGTGCTCCAAGCTGTGGGACATAAGTTCATGCTGTCGAAATTTCATTATTTACAGAGTTTGTGCCTCTGATTTACCCAGTGTCCAGCTGCTGATACTTATCTAGAAATTCTAAGAGCAAGAGTGCAATCAAAGCATCAAGGCACAGAAATGAACAAATAAAACATGTTTAGGGAATGCCTGCTTTTCTCATGCGATTTGCACATTTTTCTTGGCTTGTGTAATCTGAGGTGGCTGAGACCATGGGATCCTTCATTACTTGGCCAGTGGCACAGCATATGGCAATGTTACAAATACAGGAGCTGGATATCCAGGAGGGGCCTCACCCCTGCTAGGAAAGCATCCACCTCTGTGCCTCCCAGACAGTGTTGACGCATTCAGACAAGCTGGACAAAGAACCAAAGAACGTCGAATGGTCTACATTCTCTGGCCTTTGAAGGGAACATGTTGCAACGTACAGGCAATTGGAGTATTTGCTTAATTCATCAAAACATTCACATTTGCTAGTAATACAATGCATCTATGATGAGAAGGACTCAGGGGGAGCTCTGTGTATTCAGAGGGCAAATGGCTCCTGTCTACTGATTTCTACCATTCGGCTAAGCTTTGAAGTAGCCTTCCCTTCATTCATGAAAGTGTTGTAAGATTGTTAAAAATGCTTGGGATTTGGAACAAGATAGATCTGTGGCTCAACCCTACTAGCTGTGGAATCTTGGGCAAGCTATTCTTTAAAGCCTGTGTTTTCATTTGGAAAGTTAAAGGCAGTAAAACCAAAGTCTTGGAACTTTTTATAGGCATTCTTAGAGATAGTGTGGTGCTTAGTGAGATAACAGGCTCAGTAAGTGTTTTAATGAGCTTTTATCATTCATCTGCTTTTTAAGTGACTTCCGTGTTGCAGGTACTCTCCTGCATTTAGCATTCCTTTCCACCTTTGGATTGGCTAAACACTGCAGTGGGAGTTGGAAGACATGGAGAAATATATTTTGAAAGATGCAAAAAAGGCTTGAGTTTAGATCCGGGATTGCCTCTGATTAATCCAGATAGATTGGGGAAAGAGGTTCCTGTCTTGGCCTCAGCTTCTTCAGCTGTAAAGCAGAGTGATTATTTCTACTGCAAAGAGTATATGGGAGTATTTAATAACTATTAAATTATAATTAAAATATGTGGCATAAATATAATTTATTAGATTCCTACCACTATTTTATGCATTTTACATTTACTGATTTATTTCCTCTTAACAACCTTAAATGATACTTTAACCAACCTTTAATGATACTTGTAGGAAGAAACTAATAAGTCACATATCTATAGCAAATAAGCAGTGCTCAGCTAATCTGCCTCCAGTCTCTTTTTTCAATCACTGCATCTTTGAATTGCTGTGCTGTTCCACCCTGTGTAAGTATAGGGATGTAATACCATCTAGAAAGCTTTGTCTATCAAATGAGTAGTATTTCGCATCCGTGTAAAACCCAATCTGATTCTTGTTAAAAGAATAGAAGCAGTGAGTCCACAATGCATTTTTCTATAATTTTTTCAAACAAGGAGAAAAGTTCAACTGTTTTAGATTAAACACGCATATACCCTCACTTCAGTGCTTTGACATTTTACCGTATTCATCCATACATGGTCCTTGGCAGCCCTTTCTCCATCAATCCATCGTCACTGTGATACCTCTCGGTCTAAGCTGTGCACATCGCTACATTTCACTCAAATACTCTAATAGGAATGCATGTCATTAATTCAAATTCAGTGTATTTTATCATTTTATTTTTGTTCTCCAAAACCATTTTAGGTTCCATAACTTAAATAAAGATTTGGAAACCTCAGAAAATAATTAAGCTAACATCAAAGCCTAGGCTAGTCTGCTTATGAGTTTGTTTGTTTGTTTGTTTGTTTGTTTTTGGTACTGGGGATAGAATTCATGACCTCACACTTGCCAGGCAGGTGCTTATGCCTCTGAGCTAAATCCCTGGCCACTGCTTATAAATTTGTTGAATTGTGATGACTGATGCTGTTGCTGAATTTTGCACCTGATTTCTTGGTCTTACAAGTCAGTGGGCTATTCATCTGTGTTCTTCCCAGCTCAGATCTATTTCATCCCAGACTTAATGTCTCCAGCTCAGTTTTTCCCACCCCCACCCTCACCCCCTTGTGCCCAAATCCAACCACAGTTTGCACTTAGCAGACCTCCATGTATCCAATGGCATTCCAATGCTGCCACAGAATTTCACATGGTGTGCAAATAGCAGTCCGGCTCAGCCAACTATTACAATAACACCTTACATTAAGTTGATTTTGGCTCATTATTTCATTCGGTCAGTATTTTTCAAAAGCCTAATCAGGTGACCAGAGGAAGGGAAGGGCAGAAAGAAGGACTGCGGCACTGAATAACAAAAGCATTAAATCAGTCACACACATTTACTGCATAAATTCTGTGCACACTGCATTGCCATCAAGAAGTTTATATTTAAGTAGGAGGAAGAAAACAGATGCATAGGAAACAATTGCATTCCAGCTATAGAGCAAAAAACAAGACAAGATCCTATGTGGTTACCTGTAACACTTGTGTGCATGTTTCCCTGAGCTTGGAAACCAAGAGTGCTTGTAGGATTCACTGGAGACTTCTGGAAATAAATGAGCCTGTAAATGATTATTAAATAGGACTAATCTCATAGTGGATGGCATAAATTGGGGCTGCTTTTAAAAGAAGGATAGAATTCACACAGGCAATTCCTCAGTGTCTTAGACTGTTGGGAAAGGTTGGAATTGAGAACTCTGGAATTTGGAAGGACTACCCTACTCCAAGAATGAATTTGATAGAATGTGAAAGATGGCTATGTTTGAGAGAAGACATCTTTTCCACAGTTGTTAGAGCAAAAATATTTGTCAACATCTCATGTGCCCTAATCCGGCAGAGACTAGGGGTGATAATCTCTACAACTGAAAAAACCAATGATCAGCATGCTGAAGAGAAAGGACCCCACTAAAGTGGTAAAATGGAAACACAGTTGGATGAGTCTAATTTTTGTAAAGCAGAAAGGACTCCCCATGATTAATTCAAGAAACATTATAGAATGAATATGAGTTGGTGCCTTGATTCTTCTACCTTCATTGTAAGAAGAACTCTAGTTTTACGAGCTCCCACTTTCTAAGTTATTGGCTACAATAAACTTTACTCCTGAGGAATATTGTATGGCTAAATGAGACATGAACTAAAACTTGCCTAGCATACCACCCAATTCAGAGAACTTGATTACAATTTTAATTTGTTGTTTGTACTTGGCTCTTTACAGCCTACAAAGTACAGAACTGTGAGAATTCCCACTGGAACTCATGAGCCTTTGCAGTAGCCAGAATTGATAGCTCCAGCCATGCACAGCCTTACCCTTCACCGCATGCACATGGTGACTTGGAGTAAATGATTCAAATAGAAAAAACAGACACCTTGTGCTGCAAATTAATTTTTACTTTCTCCCTTCTAGCATGTTAAATAAAATAATAAAAATAAATAAATAAGAATAAAAGTACCATTTCTCACAGATTGGTGACTGGAGCAAGGTATGCATCTTAATGCCTACTTCTCTTGGCCATTACAACCCTATCCTTGTTTTCAAACAATATTGGGAGCAAAAGAAATAAGACTACTTTAGCACTCTAAAAACGAACACACTAGGTCCCTTTGAAGGAATCATCCAGAAATTAAGAAAGCATCTCTTTGGGTGGCTGTGCAATTGACTGAAGGCATTAAATCACTTGCAGTGTCTCCTCCATTTCTAGAGTGTGGGGCAAGAGTTCTTCTGCTGAAATGTCAGTTTCCCCACATTACATTGTCCTGTGCTTATAAATTTGGACAATAAGAATTTCACCCATATTTTCCTCTGAACACCAGTGATTCCAACTTAAACCTCACTACAGTAACTCTCTAAAGAGGGCAGGTATCATGCACAAATACCATTCACCCAGGTATTTTTGTGATGTCTACAATCATCCTTCTCTTCCCAATTTTACTCTCATTCTGGTTAAGTAATAAGTACCTCACTTGGAGAGGGACTTTAAGCGCCTCCAAGGGCACTGCTTTGTTGGAGTTTTCCCAGGACTGATATTTCTAGATATTCTGGTATCTCAGGTATTATCAAAGTGCCAAAATTTGACTATGTTCTCTGCCAGAATGCAGAGGGGTTAATCTATATCCATTCGATGAGGATATCTCCTAGATACTATGGCTGCTCTCTTTGTACTTTTGTGCCCCACAAAAACTCTTGTATAAATAAATCCTGCCACCACAGTCTATGGAACATATCAGCCACATGGTGGGCATCCAGTTTTCACTACTTCCCTTTCCTCTTCCCTCCCAGTAGTGCAAAAGCACATGTATAGATAAGCCTGCACCCAGCCAGTCCTCCAAATGTGTAGGAACCCAAGTGTTAGCCAAGTTTAGGTTCATGTTGTTCCTAGTAAATCCTAGTTAAAGAAAGTTTGTGAGCTCTGCCCTGCATAAATGCAGTCAGATAAAACATATTTACCTTTCAAACACAATTTCTATTTTTTTTTTAAAATGGAAGCCTCATTTTAATCAGATTTAAACATTCAGATAAACTGAAAAGAAGAGGAAGAGGGAAAAGAGGTGATAGTAGAAGAAGAAGAGAACTGAAAAATTCCACTATCTAGACAAGGTCTCTGTTAATTTTTGGCTTGTATCAGTCCAGAACTTTTAATGATGCATTTAGCTATTTCCTCATTTTAGACAGGCAGGTTATTTCAAACATTTTGCTATTTTAGACCATAAACATTCTTATAAATATAACTTCAAGATTGTCCATAAATACTTTTGAAAAAAATGTAAGAAGTTAAACCAGTACCAAACAGCCTCAGAACCAATCATGTAACAATTAAGAACTAATGCTATCTTCAGTTTAAAAATGGTTTCTCAGTCCCTATATTGTTCACAGTTACCACCTCCACTACTCAGAAGTGTCACTGATTAGGTATTTCATTATGCTGTTACCCTTCCTAGGAAATCACTCTAAATAAGGGTGATATAAAATTTTCTTAAGAGTCAGATTTCCCCTATATCAAATGTCAAAAAAGAAAACCCAAGCAAGTATAACTTAAGAGATACTTGAGTGTATCATAAAAAGCTTGACTGCTAGAATCACAGTGTTAATTCAGATTCTACAGCCATCATTTGGACACGGAGAAATGAGGTACATTTTAAATAGCTCATTGAGACTCACTACCCTTTTCTATAATATGGAGACAATTGTTATTGCCCTTTCTGTGGTGCAGTTAGTATTAAATAAAAGCCACCTAGAACTAGGATACAGAACTGTCCTGCTGTGTGTGAGGAATAATTTTTGTGGAAAACAGGTGTACCTAGGAGATAAATAAAGCTACATTTACCAAATCCTGGTCAGTGAGGGAACTTGGCTCTACCAGCTAGAACTGTCTAACAAATAATCTTACTTTCTTTCTATGCAGAAGAATGCATCTGCTATTTTCAAAAGAGGCAGGAAGTCCAGCCATAGGTGAAAATTCCACTCTAGATAATAGCACCCATGAAATAATATTGATCCCTAAATGTCCTCTGTCAATGTTCTTCTGTATTGCTTGACAATGGCAGGGATATTTAAAGGACAAATATTCCTCTTGACTCTCAAGCTATATTTCTCAAGAAATATCTTTTCTCAAGAAATTTCTCAGTCACTTTAGTGACTGAAATACTTGGCCTTTGGTGGTCATATGTGATTTTGAGAATTTGGGAACCAACATCCCTCCTTAACATTTCAGTAATTAGCAGAGAATATGAAAAATGCCAGTATTCTGGAAATGATAATCTTCAGCTCCTAAATTCCTTGGCTTTTAGATTACTGTAAGAATGAAATCACTTCTCATGTGCCAATATTCACTACAAAAGATTCCTTCTTGCTTTCTTTTTCTATTAATATCTTCCCATCTTTAGCAGTGAAGTCACTGCTCAAGGTAACTCACCAGCTATGGACTGAAGAGAAGCAGAGGACTTACCAGTGTCTGTCATATAAATTATGTAGCTTTTCATTTTCTATGAGATGACTTGCACACATCTATAGTCTGAATTCTATAGTTTGATGTCATTAGAACTTACCTAATCTTCTCATCCAAAATACTAAATGTATATCTCCAGTCCAAATAAATCCTTGTTTACTATATGAACTTGAGAACTTGAGGAGGTTGCTCTTTCTCAATCTATGAATATAATTGTCAAGAGGGTAGGCTTTGAATCACATTGATCTGGCTCCAAATCCTGGCTGGGTTACTCAGTAACTTTGTGACACTGGTGGTTTTCATAACCTTCAAAGCCCGAGTTTCTTCATTCCTAAAATGACTATCATAACAATGGTTCACTTCCCATAGAGGAATTTCTCTGTGACTATTGTGGTCTTAACTTTTGACCAATAATTGCAATACCATGTGAACATTGCTTAACCAAGCCCCTAACAAACACTAAGATATCAGTATATGGCTCATTATTGTAATAGCTAGATAAATATGCTCAAATTCTAGAGAATCTCTTTGTGCGTCAGCTAATGTTCTCAATTCTGTGTCTGGATGTGACATTGCAAAGTTCTGGTTGTTACATTGTAACTCCTCCAGTCACCCAACCCAGAAATATTTATTGATATAAGAGTGGGTCACCTGGGCCTCTATTACAAGTCTGATACAGTGAAAACTGTTAGAATACTGTGACCCAAAGACAAATGTATGTTTCTTTCTCCCATGTTTGTTAGGATTTGCGGAGTGATATCCTCCATTCTGCTTCCCCTAACCAGCCTCAAACTGCCAAATGCAATTATTTCTATTTTCTGAAGCATTCTCAGCTCACCTTCTCTTGCTCCTCTCATCCACACCAGCTCCTTAGGGTTAATGTCATTATCTCTTGGTGGGAAGGTCACAGCTGCATGTTCCTGGATTGCATCCTCCTCCTGCTCCAGCACAATCAGTCACAAGTAAGTTTTGCTGAAACATAAACTTCACACTGCCCGGAAAACTTGGCCTGTTAGGGGTGGCAGCTCATTATCTGATTCTTTCCTACCCAGGCAAGCTCTGCTTGCACAAAGTGATTTAAAAATTATTTATTTATTTATTTGGTATTTGTTGTTTCATGTTCATGCTTTGGTGCCATCCTATGTGCAGTTTTCTCCTCCCTGAAGGCCTTCTCTCATCTTCTTGAAAAATTCACCTTTCCATATTTATTTCAACTGTCACATCTAAGGGGACTCATTCTCAGAGAGTTGGCCACTCCATATTTTATGCTATCTCTACCTCTTTCCCCACCTCTGTAAAAGAGCTAGACAGTCTTTATTTTTTAAATTATTCAGTAGTTATCAGTTCAAATGTTACCTTTTTTGAAGAGACTATGTTGGTTGCTCTCCCAGAACTCAAAAGTCATGAATTTCTGCACCACTTTTATTTTTTACAACTTTTCGCTCTTTACAGATGTATCATATTGAATCATATGAACCATCATTTGCACAATAACCATATACATAAACAGTTAAGTAACAATTAATAATTTTTGTCATTTGAAAATTTAAGAACAAGATTACCTCACTATTCATTCAAAAAAAAAAAGAAAAACTTTACTAAGTCAAGCAAATACTGGGTTGAGTAGGTATTAACTACTCAGATCTGACCATTCGCCACATTTTGTCTCTACATTAAGTCAGATGGCAAAAGAGTCACATCCTTGGACCAAAATCTCTGGGGTTCCTAAAGAATTATATTTATGTAATAATGATCTAACACTCTTTTTCTAGTTTTGATCTAGACTGGCTTTAACTATAAAAAACAGATGTTTGCAGATTATCTTTTGGATTCTTGTTCAAAGTTCCACCAAGAACATCATCCAATGTGTTTCTTAGTGTCCTTTGTGACAAGTATGTCTCAGAAGTAAGATCCAGGACAATATTTGTATCTATCTACATGCTCTTGTCAGATGCCAAGAGATAGATACCCATATGTTCTTCCTTTTGCTTGGCCTTCCAGAAAGCTCTATGTTAACTTTGGCACACAACTTTACTCAACCAAGATATTTTTAAAATATGTTTTTATTTTATCTTTACATTACTAAACTCCTGGCTTCATTTCTAGCCCTTAATATGTGGCTTTTTCCACCTACTGGTTAAAAGATCCATGACAAAGAGGATCAAGTACATGAAAGTAAAGAAAGTCAGAATTTGGGAGTCACATGATCCTGTTTCAAAATCAGCACTATCAGTTCCTGGAGAGATAACCTTCATTCAGTTCCTGTACTCCCATTTATCACATCTGAAAAACAGAGAGTTGAGTTCCTCTGGGTATGGTTATAAAAACTGCATGTAAAAAATGAGCATATAGTCATATACTACACTGCTTAAAATTTAACAAAGTATTAGTTTCTATCGTTTTTGCACCTATCCAAATCTTATTAGAAAGTGCAAAATGAATGCATGAGCAGTCAAATGATTAAAAATGCAATGAGAGGCTAAGAGTGACAATGATCTCCTGTGTAATAGCTGAAAAGAATTTGATGTGGGATGCCTTGGAATGGTTTTGTACAGACCAAATGCTGGGCTTTAAGAAATGCATGGAACTTAGTTATGTAAAGAATAGAAAGGAGACATTCTGGATGGTAAGAGTGTAACAGGAAAGAGCAGAGTAGGAAATCTCAAGACAGTAAGACATCATTGTAACTTGATCAACAAAAGCACCCTATATGTATGAAAATAATATTAAAAATTCTGCAAAATCCTGCTTCTGCAATTGATGAACCACTAAACCAAAGTTAAAAGTTAGTTTCTTAGACTGTTAAAGGATAAAAAGGAGGATGATATATTTGGAGAATCTCTTATCTCCCTCCATTTCTCACACAATTGAAGATACATAAATATAAATAAGAGTAGCTATAACTAAGCACAGGATTACCACTTAGTATTCTAAAAGTGACCTGCAGGCAGAGGAGGAGCTGGGCAGGGGCTCGGCCCCATCTGAGGCTGTACATGTGAAAATAAGAAAAGAACGGTCTGAAGTCTTATAACAAGTTAGGGACAAAATCAGGATTGAGCCACACTGTGTTCCTTAACTCCACATCTTGTACTCCTGGTCTGTCTATACCTGGTATCCACACCTACTCTAACTTTGTTTTTCCTTTTAATCTTTTTATCTACCATCTCTTCAATCTTGATTCCCCCTCGTGCCAGAATATGTGATAATCAATGAGGCTGCAAAGGCCTGCATCACATCTTAAGCATGTTCTTTACTCACTTGGAGCTGGGTTTGAAACAACAGCAGAAAGGGTGTTTGGAGAGTCTATTGTGAGTTTGCCAACTGAGTGTTTGGATTCAAAGAGATCACACGCAGCATTTCAAATTGTTTTCAGTTCAGTATCCAAACATTTGGGTTTTTTCTACATTAATTCCAAATTTTATAAAGTTGTTGAAAGATTACTGTGGATAAAATCATACATTCTTGAAAAAGACACAACTGAAACACATTTTTAAGTTTTGAGTGAGGCTAAGGCATGTTTTCCAGAGGAAAATGTATAGATAGGAGGAAGATAAATGCTTCTTCCTTGGAAACAATTTTTTTTTTAATCCAAGAAGGATGTAAACGATTACATAGTCTGGAGATGAATGATAGGTTTTAGTAGAGAGCAGGTTTCTCGTGGAACATAATTTAGAGATGAATCTCAAAGCTAGACTCCTACAAAACATAAAATAGAGTCACAGTAGATTGGTGTCTGTCTAGTAGGTGTGGGTGGCAGCATGCAGGTAATATATTCAGCATCTCTGGTTTGACCTGATGCAATGCTTTTCTCATCACCAAGAGTGATGATGGTGAGTGGACAGATTCTGTAGCAAGATGCAAATCTGGCTTTCCTGATGTAAACTTCGTGACTTATCATTCTAGTACAACTTCAAACTTGGAACCTCCTGTTTGACACAGAAGAAATCTACTACTACCCATTGGTTTTTCTAAGTGTTTTGTTCTTTGAAACAAAAATAAAGCAATCCATAGAACTAAACTGCATCCCATTCTAGAAAAAAATTGCCTAGATTTTTTGTTGCTAGAAATCAGTGTGTCCTTGTTATGACACCCCAACTGTCAGCCTTTCTCCACAGAAAAAAGCGTGAGAAGTCCTCATAGATGTTCTCAGGTGAGAAGGCAAAATGAATCCCTGCTTTCTTGTGACCTGTTTGCAAAGAAGAGGAAACAAGGCCCGCATTTTCATTCATCTGGGGGGACGTGGATAGCTAATACTCCCTTGAGCCTGCCAGATTGCATTGAATATAAAGGAGAATTTCAGAAAGAGGACTCTGCTTTCATTCAGGGAGGAGCTAGCCAGGGGGATCAGGCCTAGAGCACACTGCGGTGAGCGTGAGCGACTCGGAAGATGAGCGGAGGCAGCAGGGTGGAGAAACAGGAAGCTCCTTCCATTTCCTTATCCTCCTGGCTGATCCCACCAAAACAAATGCTTCTCAGCGCTTCAGACGCATATACAGAAAACTACGCATCCCTTCTGCTTCTCACTGTCTCACACTTTTTAGCTTTTTACTTGGTAGGATCACACTCAAGTGGCTCTGAGCTTTTCCTGTACCAATTGAAAGCACATTTTAGGCTTTTTAAGGAAATCTATCTCTCTACACTTGTGCATAAACAAGCATAAATATTTAATCTAAAAGATAAAAGCTAAAATTTAACTTCAATTGCCACGATCCAAGTGTGTTTTCCAAGGGGAAAATAATTGTGTAAACTGAGGCTACATAGAAACAAATCCTGAGTTTAATTATAAAATTAATGGTAATTATAACATTAACATGAGCAGGCCATGATGTGCCACATAAACTAGATGTCACCCAGAAAATTGGAATATTAGTCTTGAATCTGACACACACACACAAGGAAACATATTTTTGAATGAGTTGTTACTTACTGTGCCTGAATTCTTCCCCGGTACTTTTCTCTTGCTCTTTTGCTAGTTGGTTACCAAATAATGGTTGCCCCAACAGAATCACATTCCTGCTTCCACTGTGCTCTGGTTCCTGCTGCAGTGGGCTGATTATGTGCCCAGTGCAGCACATAATCAGTCCACTGCCATGGGGCGGATCTGCCATGTAAAATAGAGAGATCCAATCTTGAGAAGGAGATGTGGATAGAATTGCTGACATCATTCTCCAAGCATATGATCATGAGCCTGTCACTTAGCTACACTCACTTTGTATAAAGGAAAGAAAGTATGGCTAGTAGAATCTCTACTTGCTAGGCCCTTTTTGTAGTTTAAAAATCACAGCCTGGATGAAAATATATGGATATATATAGTTTAAGATTCAGTAATCCAATTTTTCCTCATATTTCCTTCAAATCTAGCAAAACCTTACATTTAGTAAGAGTTTTACAAAAAGAGTGAAAGAAGGGAAGGGGAAAGGAAAGGAAAGAAAATGGAGGGAAGAGGATGGGAAAAGGAAGAAAGAAAAGGAAGAAAGGAGGAAAGAATGGAGATGAGCAAAAGGAAGAAATGAAAAGAAAGAGAAAATAGTATTAAATACACCCTCCCCATTATCCTACCAGGTTCTGATATTTAGTTTGCTGTATCTAAATTGCTAGTACTGACATTAATATATTGCATCTCTGCAATATTTGCTGACTGATCTCCAAAATAAAGATCGTAATAAATGCTGTAATTTACCCTTTGATGATCTGATGAAATTAGAATAGAGGAAGTGCTTCATAAATATTGTAAGGGACAGAGGACTGTGCCAAAGTCTGGGATGTGATGGTAGAACAGACTGTTTGACTCAAGTCCATACTTGCAAAATCTAATAAACTGGAGAGTAAAGAACCTAGTGGAAAAATAGCATCTATAATTTAGATATATACATATCCATGTTAAATTCATAGCCCTGTAAAAGAGATGAACAAAGAAGACAGATGAAAACTTTATAAGGAAGAGATGGGTCATAGAATGAATAAGAAATAATGGATCGCAAAGGACGGGATTTGTAATAACAAGAAGATGCAGTGAGAAAAAGGGTACAGTGAACAGGTATCTGATAAAGGTCTGTAGAAGGTAGGGATCCAGGAAAGCAGCTGTGCTGTGGAACTTCCCCTGGTGAGTGAAGACATAGTTTTTGATTCATCATCCACACTGAGCTGGGCACATAAGCACTGGGGTAAGTGCAAATCTGTACCAGGCCCCAGGTAGATATCCAAAGAAGGGGCTTATATGGGCAATGCTATGCTGACTCCATAGTGCAAAGGCTAGAAGTGCTGCTTTATCAGAGCTCCCAGTAGTAGACACCTGTGTTCGTGGCAGATCGTCTCATTGATTGTGACCATCTCTTCTAACCTGAAGCTTCTAAAATATCGGGACATCTAGGTGTGGAGCTTAGTATATAGTTCTTGAGTAGGACTGCAGTGCCAGTTAGTTTAAATGTGCTGGTGAAGAATTTGTATGCTTCTTTGAGTATCAAAGATGCAGGATTTCATCTCTTATCTAGGTTGTCTCTTTTCTCAGAGAGTGAGCAAAGAAATGTGTAAGCGGAGGACCAGATCTTAAAGTGTATAAAAATTATACTAGAACTTAAAGGAGACTTCTTTCCAAAGAGAGTCATACACACTTCACTACTCATGAATCCCACAGACTTTTAAAATTAATGCATGGCATTTGGCTGGATTGAGACGTATATAAACCATGCATTGTCTTCTCCTTCCAGGGTTTTGCAAAGTGTTCATCTTCCCACCAAGAAAGTAATAACAAGTTCTCTCCAGTCTACTCTGAATGAATGGGGATGAAGCTAGAAATTACATCTCAAAAACAAATTCTTTTCTAGGCATAACCTATACCTAGGTGTGGTCTGTGAAATTTGGCCAAATAGTGTGGGAAAGACATGTCTTGTCTAATAAATAAGGTTGTTATGCACTGTTCATAGCACTGTGACCTCAGAAAAGCCATAGAATGCTTAAATAGCAAGCCAAATGTTTAACATGAAGGTCACCATAACTCCCCCAACAAAGTAAACATGAAGGTCACCAAAACTCCCCCAACAAAGTAAACATGAAGGTCACCAAAACTCCCCCAACAAAGTAAACATGAAGGTCACCATAACTCCCCCAACAAAGTAACATAAAATGAAAACATAAAATGATTAGGTCAGTAATTACTAATAAGAAATTTATATTGTTAATAACAATATTATTGTTATTGTGGTGTTTAGTGCCAGCAGGATTCAGATAGACTGAGGACCGAAGCTTCATAGCAAGGGATCATTCTTGCTCAGAGACTAATCAAACCTTACTAAAGGATGCATCCATTCAATTCACCAAAATTTCTGATAAGACTTCACAACAGTTATAATGATTAATAGGACTTTCTTGTTTTTTAATCATGGGAATGTGAAATTCCTGAGATTAAAAATGAAGAAGATTAACGAAGGTATCTGAGTTGGAGAGAGCACATAATTACAACCAATAGTGTCAAGAATTACACTGATGTTTTGGCCATTCAAAGGAGGAAATCATTTTGCCTAGTGAGAAGGTCAGGATGAATGGGGAATTTTTATAGCCCTTAAAAAAGCAAAGAGTTTGAAAAACAGAAACAGACTTTCAAAGAAGGACATTCTAGATTAAGGAAACCAAAAGTTCAAAGATACATAGATTCATTTATGCATGACCAAAGGACTAATAAACAAGGTCCAAAATGGAGCCTCAGAACACAGAGCAAAAGTTCTCAGGGCAGTACGAATTCACTAGGTAATGGAGACTCATACCTATTTCCTGATAGAGCTGTAAATTCCCTGAAGACAGGACATCTATTTCAAGATTATATTACACCACGTCATAATACAATGACTAAGAAACAGCATTCAGTAATTGAGTAAAGGAAAATTGAGATGGAAGGATGGCTGGGTGGTGGGTGGACCAATGGATAAGTGGATAAACGAATAATAGCAGTTATATTTCCAAATTGTCTTATAATCATTAGCTTGTTTATTCATAGCATACTAAATTGATACTTCAGAAACTGAGCTAGGTACTCTCTGTGTTTTGATTAGGAAATTTCTTTGCTTTACGTTGGTGAGTCTCAGAAAGATCATCTTGTTCATTCTGTGGAGAGACTAATTTGTTATGTGCTATATCACTGGTAGTCAGGGATTTTTTTCTTCAGGCATTTTTGCTGAATCATTGACTTTATTTTGATACGAAAAAGGGCAGTTCTTTCATATTTGGGCCCCTATAGCCAATTTTTATGTTTCCCCAGGCTCTGTAATTGAGGCCATTCTGCCTGGCTATTAATACTCTAATGGAACAGCATGCCCTCTTACAGAGGGGAAATCAGACATTGTGCTGAGCTGATTAGAAGTGATGCCATGGAGCTTCTTCCTGAGAACGGAAGTCTTGTAACCTCAAATACCAAGACCTATAAATCTCAGCGATACATAATGGTAATTGGTTTGAAAGGCCTAATCGACACAGAGAACGGAAGCCAAGTGCAGAATGCTCAGGACTGGAAGCTTCAGGCTGCCACCTTCTTCTAGAATGAGATGTGTCATTTTCTCCCTCAATGCTGGGAACTGTAATAAAACATTTCAAAAATTAAGCTTCACTAAATATCCAGGCTGGAAGCCTGGACAGTGGAATCTAAAACTGAAGTCCACCTGCAGCATGTTAACATGGGGAACTAGCAAAACACAGATTTCTAGTTGTCATCCTAAATATATGGATTTAAAATGTCTGAAGTGAAGCCCCATAACTAGTGCTATTGACAAGTTCCCAGTTGATTCATATTTACAATGATGTTTGAGGAGCACTGCTACCATGTCAGCTCTCACCTGCTCCATGGGACTTTTCTCAGGCCCTGTCCTCCATGTTGCAATAAAAATACCTCTGGTTTTGGATTTAGCCAAAATATGTTGAAACCAACCATCTGCATAATGGGTCATAAGTAGGTTGCGGTTTTTCTCTTTAAATTTCATTCTCTTCACTTGTAAAGTAAGGGAAAAATGCCTACTAGGACCAATTCTTGTAGGGATCAGATAATATAAGAAAATGCTAAGACAGGATAGAGATCCAATAGTAGTGGTTACAGATTGAAAATATACACAACTTCTGATAATGTGAGACACATATTCATTTATGTATCCCCCAGTGTGTGACTAACAAAGTCAAACCTTCTAGAGTATGGTAGTAGGATTGGATACAAAGAATCAGAAATACACGTCTTCATTTTCAGTTCTGTGGATTATTAGCTACATCAAGCTTACATAAGTCACTCAGCTTCCCTGAAATTCTAATTTGTCCTCTTTGGCAAGGACAAACACAGCTTACTTCTCTTAGTTACTATAAGGATTAAAGATATTCATATAATGCACTTGGCAATTATGGATACTAATATATGCTAAACTATCTTGATATATGTCTATTACAAATGCTTATCACCATTTTCATCTATATTCCCACTGTTTGATATTGGACAATGAAAGTTATCTTGATAATATGTAATATCTCATGCAATGTGAGCTTTGAAGTACCATTTTCCAAACAGATAACTACATAAATATACTCACACTAATCCCAGAATTAAAACTGTGGAATCATTACTATTGGTAACTATCTATCTACTTAACACTTAGTCATTTTGAAGACTGCTAAACTTGGCCAGGCCTTACTTTTCCCCTCTGTACAATGACCATAATAAGCTGAGTTCTATAAATTAGTACAAATAACACTCCATGGTTACAGATAAATCTGAACATCCCAGAGGTACTCTTATGTAAGTGAAAAAAATACTGTTTTTCATGCTAATTAAATACTAGTTATGTTGGGAAGATTTTTCTGCATATAGTTTTTGAGGGGCCAAGCTCCATCTATCTTTATATATCTATCTTCAACATACTATTTTAAATTACTTTAGAGAGAAAAGAAAGACGTTGGGGATGCAATGCCAGGGGGTCAGCTGCCTCCACCCAGTTCTGATGTACATCACTTCTGCATGTTTCTTTAGAAAGATAAACTCACACTGTCCCACCTCAATGCAAAAAGGACTGGATAAAACCTCTGATGAAGTAACTACTTCCCCAAAGTTGTTCACTCTGGAAGGAAAGTACAAATCTGTCTCAGACAATGTTGCTCTCTTGTAAGTTGCTGTAAAGAGAAAAATACCTATCAAGTGATTAGTACATAAAGCGTAATCAGTAACTATATTAATGGAGCTGCAATTCTTAAAACTCAAGTTTAGATTCATTCTTTGAATGTATTGAAGGGATCCTCTAGATGTTAATGACTTATTTAGATACTATATTGGCAATCATGGTGATGTATTCTGCTTTTAGTCTAAATCTCACTGATTCACCTTATTTGTTAAATAAAATAAACCCTCTTTAACCTGATAATATGTGGAGTTATGGAGAAAATGGACATGACTATGAAATTGTATACATGATTATTCATAGTATATCTGATAAGTTACATGAAATACAAGTATATCACATAAAAAGTGCATATCTAATGGACTGACCAAGGCTGTGAATTCTCTGAGAACGAATGGAAATTAGCCAAGAAGTTGGAACCAGACTTCATGCAGAAGGAATGGATTTGAGCCTCCTCTTTTCACTAACTCAGACCTAGGGATCATTCAGCTTGGATTTTAGAGCAGATGGAATGTTCCAAAGAATCATCAGCTTAAAACTATAAATAAATAGAAGCATCCTGGTAAATACATCTACAAGGAACATTTGCAACTTACGAGGAACACATAATGTCCAAACACTTTAACAGTCCCAAGGAACTTACAAATGTTTTTATCCAATTATAAACATTCCTTTTGTCTTTGGAATTTTCAACCAGTTTTTCTGCACATAACTTTTCTTAGCCTGACTCGTCATTGAATGTTTTCAAAATAGAAATATTTCTGTTATTTGTGCTATCCTTGGATGAATGTTCAATCCTCACCCATCCCCCACAGCCCTCAAAATGCAGAGATAGCATGTGCATGTAAATTCCGGAGCGCACACACACACAACCACACGTGCAGACACATGGGGAGGGAGGGCGACAGGAGGAAGTAAGTAAACTAACGGAATTTAGGAGTTGGCTGTTCCCTGAGCTGGTTGTGTTACCCAGACTCCTTACCATGGCATTCAAAACTCTTCATGACCTGGAAGCTACTGAAATATCCCAGCTGAGTTCCTCTTACCATTCTCCCTGCATGTGCCCTCCATTACAGCCTACAGCAAACATGTGTTTGTCCCTGGCCTTTCCTCCACTCATTCATTTTTTATGTATGATAAAGACGCATTCTCTGCCTTGTTCTCCAAAGGACCAAGCCTCCGTACTCACCCTCTGCCAGATACACAGCCCTTCTCAGCTCCTACTCAGCCTTCAAATTAATCTCAGCCTCATTCACAGTCATTTTCTGCCCTCGTTTTGTCTTCTACACACAGTATCTGGTACCTGTTCCTTGTGTCCACTAGGCTCATTTCAGTCAGGCTAATTATTACGTTATCACCTACCTTCATCTCTCAGTAATTTACATAAATATCACAACATGGACAAAAGGACACTCTAACATCTAGGCTGAAGTTTCACAGGCAAAGAACATTTGATATCAGATTGATTTTTCTAGGAGTTTGTCCAGTCAGGGCCTTAGTTTTTCCACCAGTTGAAATAAAAAAAATAATATTTCCCTTACCAAATTCACATATTTTCATATTAAGTGAGAGAACGTATGTATAGTGTTAGTCAAGATTCTGCTGTGCAGTGAGTAAGAGTGAAGGAACCAGTCAACAATCATATGACGTTTACCAAGTCCAGGATCATGAATATAAAAGTACTTTGCCAATAATAAACACTTTATAAGTACAAGCATAAATTTAATAATTATCATGAGATTGTTACGCTATTAAGAAACACATGTGTATACATTTCTGTTTAATTATAATTATGTCAATAATACAAATTGCTCCTTTTGTGTTTTTAAGGAATAAGAACAAGAGTGAGGAATGTAGAGTTTGCAAACATGGGAGCTCTAAGGAAGACGATAGTACTCTATGCATAACTGCTTATGAATTCCAGGGTCAGAGAATTTAATACATTTTATATCATTGCAAATGTTTGTTCTACTCCCAAGGAAGATTAAAAATAAAAAATTCCTGTTTGGCTCAGGAGCTTCCTTCTCTCCTGGCAGTATGCATCAGACTAAATGTCACAAGAATATTTCAGCATATGTGGGTAAATATTTACACTCATTTTAAGCAGATATTCCAAATTCCTTGTTGTTTTTCAGCAGAGGCCTAAACTTGGTGGTAAAAGTCATGAATAGAAATTTTTCATCCTCACTAAGTGAGAAGGGGATTTTCAAGGATTCTTGCCTCCAGGGTGCTCTATTTTTCTCCTTCCATTCTCTTTGGGTCAAAGTGTTGGAAGGAAACTCTGGCCTTCTGCCATGGAACTCTCTACCAAGCCACTTCGAATTATTGCTCCATGGTCCCTGAGAGCCAGTAGAAGACTCAGCTGTGAGCTCAGAAAAAAATGCATAAAGGAATGAAAAGGAAAGAAATCTGGGCACTCTACTATGAATATTAATATCATAGAAAAATATAAAATACATAATGTTGTGGCCTTGGATTCTATTAACTGGACACATTTATCATAATAAGAGGATTGAGAAATCATGGCCAAAAAAGTAAAGACTGTACTTGTTTTGGGGGAATAAGGAGAGTAAGAGTAATTAATAGAAGAACACTACTAGGTTGATGAATTGATGCTAAACAAAGCATTAAATTCCTGTTGTTGTATATGTGCATGCATGCATGTATGATTACATATGTGTATTCTTAAGGAAATTTACTTTATTCTCTAGAATCCTCCAATAGCAGAGGCTCTCATTTGTGAAAAAAGTGAATAAATTTCTGCTAATGAACAAAAGAAGAAGCTAGGCGAAGCTTTATCTTGTTCCAGCAAGACAAAGAAAGCTTCACTAACACCATAGTATACCCAATCAAAAGTCAGGAAGAGCCAGCATCATGACCATGTGACTCAGTTCTGGCCAGTGGGGTTTGAAGGTGAGGGCTACTTTCCAGAACTCTGACAAAGGTCAACCACGCTCTGTGATTCTCTGGCTGTGAGTGCTATGTTACCAACTAGGCTGGAGGACGGAAGGGAATTTTGTGCAGGCACATTGCAGTTGAAATCTATAGAAGGCCAAGGTAGAAATGAAGTACTAAAAGTGCAAACAGAGATAGAACTGATTCCGTTGTTCTATATTTACTGAGTGTCCAATATGCCAGTAATACTGCCTAGCACCAAAGATACAAAGATCAGAAGAATGCATTCTGTATTCTGTACACTACTGCTATCATGACAAGAATCCAATCAAGAATCCAGTAAAGAGAAAAGCGAAAGATTCAGAAGACAACACATGCGTATTATACATGGTTTAAGTGAACAATCCTATGCTAAACTGTTACGCAGATAATAAAGATCTACTTTGAGAGGACAACAAATGAAAATACCTGTGCTTATCTATCAGTGGGGAGTGATGATTTCTTTATCATGACAAATAGGGAAGTCATTTAACTACAGACAAAAAGACAAATTGTTTCACCTAAATTTTAGTGTGGCGTTGCTTAATGATTACATTATACAGAAGTAACATATAAGTAGGGAAGCCTTGTGAATGGACATGTAGAAAATCTCTAAACTTGGGTAAATATAGATCTTGAATCTGTTCTCAAAACAATGGAAGAGCCAAGAGTGGATTCTGAGGAATAAAAATTCATAATCAGCTCTCCAGTGAGTGATGAAATTTGGCAAAGCACATGACATGTATACATGCTGAAGAGAACGAGTTCTTAAACCTGAATCACACACAGGCAACCATCACAGGATACTTAGAGTAGAAGCTTAACCCAAAGGATGAACTCTGATATAAACTATGAACTTTAGCTAACAATTATGTGTCCGAATTTGTTGATTGATTACAATAAATATTGCCACATAATAAAGAAATACCAATATAGTAAAAAACTGTCAGAAAGAAAAGGATGTATAGAAGCTTTCTGTACTTTTCATTTTTGTAAACCTAAAATTACTATTTAAAAAAAATCTGCTTTTTTCAAAAAAATGTTTTAACCTAGCTACTGTCTGGTCAATTTCTATTTGTTTTTCAGAATCTCAGTTTATATGGAGAGCATAAATGTATGAAATTTCCCTGTCACTCTGAAAGCCTGAACCCTTCTGGTTGTGTGCTTTCAACCATCCTGAACTCATATTTGATTTTATTATTATACTTATAAGTTTGATAACTACTGTTTTTAATGACATAACACAAGTAAAAAAATGTTATTTTACTAAAATGAAGTTGTTGTGTTTCTTGTAGCAATTAATGTCCCTTACCTTAACTAATACTTGTATTAAAAATAACAAGCAACTTATGAATCAGGATCTTGTTTGTCTTACTCACCTTTAATGTCTAAGGTTTATAAACTAACTCACAGACGGTCTGAATAAATATTGGCTAATCTACATGATCTCATTACAAATCATTTTCAGACATGAAACCGTGCTTAAAAATGTTGGTTTGAAAATAGACCATGGTTGGAATATTAACTCTTTCTTTCACTTTTGCCTTGTGATATTGTTCCATTTATTTTGTATCTTTAGATCTTTTTTTTTTTCTGTTCTATACATTGGAAACAATCCTTATTATTCTTTATTACAGGGTCATTGTCAGAAGGATATATAATATGAAATACTCTGTGCCCAGGTTTGCTAGAAGATAGAGTTTAATGCAAGGACTAAGTGTTAATACTGAATCTGGCAGATGCAACCCCCACATAGCAAGAAAGTGAGCAAAGAAACATGAGTGGTGACAGATATGTGAGTGGTGACAGAAATGTGAGAGGGTGGACATAAATGCAAAGTACCACATTGTCATGCTGTCTACTATTCTATGATAAACAACAGGGTCACTGCTGTATTGTGAGAAGTAGATCTACTTGGTTGCATGAGCCATTTCTAGTCATACAGTATAGAAAAGCCACACCTCAGAAAAGTCTGTGTGACAGAGGAAAGGATGTGGGTTTATTCCCCCACTTTCTGATTTCCCACAGTTGATGCCCTAATTTTATGGTCTGCTGCATATCTTCTTTGCTACAGTTACTAGAAAACCCAATTTCTCACCCCACTCCATTCCATAGACCGTTAATTTTCTGTTGTATAGAAGAAGCAAGAAAAACTTGAAATTTAGGTCATACAGTGAGTCAGATTGGCATATATCAACATCTATGTCTACATCTACATCTACATCTATGTCTATGTCTGTATCTATACCACCACATAACATATAAATCATTATTATGGTACTTGGTTAACATGATTATAGAAGGAAAATGTCCCATCACCTGCTATCTACTAGCTGGGGAGCCAGAAAAGCAACCAGCATAATTCAACGTAAGATCGAAGGCCTAAAAAAAAAAAAAGTCTCCAATACCAAACTTAGGGCTGGAGATTTAGCTCAGCGGCATAAGTGCCTGCCTTGCAAGCGCGTGGTGGTGAGTTCGATCCCTGGTACCAATTAAAAAAAAAAAAGTCTCCAAAAAAGTCTCCAAGATCAAAGGCCTGGGAACCAGGAGACCAAGTGGTGCTATCTGTGTCTATGTCTGAAAGCTGGAAAGCCAATAAGATGGGTGGAGATTCATGCTGGTTTAAATCCTGGGATACAGTGGCCAATGAATCAAGAGCTGTGATATTAAAGAGTAGGAGAAATAGATGTTGTAGTTGAAGAAGAAAAAGGAAGTTTACCCTTATCCTTTTCATTCTTTTAGAACTTTCTTGAGTTGGTGATTTCTAGTCACATAAAGATGATCAGGGCTGGGGATTTAGCTCAGCAGCCCAAGTGCCTGTTGGGCAAAGCACAAGGTCATGAGTTCAATCCCTGGTACCCCAAAAAAGAATAAGCACATAAGGATGATATTAACTAGTCTACTAACTTAAATCCAATGTCATCACAGCATACCCCAAAATAATACTTTATCAGCTATTTGGGCCTCCTTTAGCTCAGTCAAGTTGACAGATAAAATTAATGATTACAGTTTTGGAGGCAAGTTTTTCGATCTCTTGAGGATTTAGGGTAATTAAGCTAGGCACCACTAGCTAAGAGCCAGGAGAGTATGGCACTGAGACGATCGCAAGTAGAACAGAATATGTATCCAACATGGCATTCGGGAACTAAGCAGTGTCTGACACATGAAGCACTTAATAAATATTAGCTCTCAATTGTTCTCCTTTTATGCAGTTAGGAGCTCTCTTTAAGATGATGGTCCTTATGCTAGAGAAAATAGATTGAATAAAGAAAGCTGATACTCTCAGCAAATCTCAAAAGAGAAAACAAAGAATATCTGGATTATGAATTGGATCTTTATAAGAATTGCGTGAGAAAATGGGTATACACTTAAGAGCGTGGTATATGACATAAAGAAATAACTGCACAAGAACTGGGTTTTATTTGAAATCGCCACTGAATGAATGGATAAATGAACACTTGAAGCCCATCTTGGTAAGATTATAATTTTATAATAGTGTTAGAGGTGGAAGAAATCTTAGAGATAGGAATTCTAAATTCCTCTTTTTATAGACGGTGACACTGAGGCTCCTTGAAGCAAAGTAACTCTTTTAAGGTGCAACAATGATCTAAGGACCTTTATGCATTATGAATTTCCTAAAAACTTCTTCCAGTTCACTATTAGTAACATTCTGATAATAGAAAGAGACCTAATAATTACAATAATAAATTCTACCATTTCTTTAGCACGTAAAAGCTGCCGACTACTTCACACTTGCTTAAAGTATTTACTATTTCAACTCCACATGTTTTAAATGTCCATGGGTCTTGCCCAGGTACTCAAAGGTAGAATCAGAAATGAAACAGGTCTTGCTGTATCTGAAGCTCTTAACATTTATCATTGTGTTACATAACCTGTGGTGTTTGAAAATGAATATGTCCTCACGTCATCATGCAAGAGTCGTGTGGAGGAGGAGGTGGAAGCCTCATAACATGTGACAATAAACAGGGACACAGAGAGAAAGTGAGCAGAATGAGCCATGGACCCGCAGAAAATTTAAAACCTAGTTTCTTCTCTCCCTCCAACTTCTGAGTTTGCCATTTTTATAAGAAAAAGTCCCTATGGGAGAGACTCACTAAACTCCAAGGCATTCTTGGAGCTGAGGCTAGCGTATCCAATTTGGCAGTATGAAGTGTGATTTTAATTAGGCCATTTACCCTTGGGGGCTGGGGGCTTTTCTGGCTGTACTTCATAAAGGAGTCTGTGGGTGGGCAGTGCACTGGGAGCTCAGAGGTGAGGAGTATTCAGGACAAGCCTCCCAGAGGGGCCTGGCTGTCATTTTGTGAAATTTCCCCTAGTCCTTCCTTCTCTTAAAGTAATTGGAAATTGCTGTACCAGGGAGAGGGATGTAGCCTCCTTTGGATAGGAAAGAGCTTTGGAACTTTTGGACCAGAGCCAGCTAATATTCAGGGCATTTGTTTTCCAGCCACAAAACCTCCGTGTGGCTCAGTCACTCAATTCAGACAGGTATCCACCTTTGCCCTTCCTTGGAATCTCTGTTTTTGCCACTACCCAAATGAAAACTTCATGTTCCTTCTATCCATGAAATAAGGTGGTCCCAACTTTCTCTCCTCCAGCATGTCTTGTGATTTAAGGCTTTTTACCCCCTGCACTGGAGAACTGTATGGAGATATATTACTGGCTGCTGACAATGTCTCTTCCATGCTGGGGAAAACCAATGTTGTTCAGCTGGGTTTGTGGGTGGGCCCAGTCACTCAGGCGGGGCTGACCAAAAGCTTCCCTGAGGATAGATACCAAGTGGCTTGAAAAGAACCTAAGACTTGAAAGTAAATTCAAGGATCACCTCCCACAAGTCTCCCCTGCTTCATATCTCCCTTTGCAAGTTGCATGTTCCCCTCTCATTCTGAGATAAGGTGAAGGAATTTCTAAATCACAAATCTAATCACATCACCTTTCTTCTGCTTTAAAGCATTCTGATGGGGGTCCATTATTTCTAGATTAAAGACCTTACTACTGTGTTAAGTTTTCTTTATGGTCTATTTGCATATGTCTCCAGCTTTGTTTCCTTTTCTTCCAGTCTCTCCTCCTACGGCTCCCAAACTAAATCAGACCCTTTACTTCTTTCTACATGCCATTGCTTCTAAGTGTAGAAGCTTTTCAGGTTTCTCTGTCCTACTGGGCTGCTCTTCCTCTTCATCTCCACCCTTTTCTACTGCTTGACTGATTAATGCTCATTGCTCATGTATCAGTGAGAAATTACGTTTCTGAAAAACCTTCTTGTTCATGCCCTTGTTTATTGACAAAACTGGAAGGCCCAACTTGTCCTCCCACACCAAAATCTTTGAAACTTTGTGTACTATCTATGTTGAGTTGTAATTGTCTGCTTAATTTTTCCTCCCCTATTAAACTGTAAGCTCCATGAAACTAAAGACCAGGTTTATGTTTTGTTTATTATTATGTCTTAAACTCAGTGCCAGAATAGTGTAGGCATGCAATAAATATTTACCGAATTAAATGAGACCTTAGAGATCATCCTGTTAAACTTTTAAGGATCATTATCATTTCCTGGGGATTATATAGTTCTCATGAAAACATTCAGAATCAGGAGGATTGGTAAGGATTTTGCTAATAATTTACAAGTAGAACTGTTAATATTAAACATTAGGTTTTTGGTGAAAATTTTGGTAAACTTTGAATTATGGCCTTATTTTCATATATTTCCATTAAGTATGGCAGAAGCAATTATGGAGGTATTTTAGGCATATAATCATATTAACATAGCTGTTCAACAAATACATATGAGCATATTAATTTGATTCAATTCATTGATGTTCATGATATGGATCTAAGGATTTAGAATATAAGAATATCTGTAGAGATGAACTTATACATATATTGTAGGTCATGAAACTTAGCCATGGGAAGGTAGCTGCCTGTCTGGGCTTTTTTAAAATGAAGATTTTGGCCTGAACTAAGCAATTATTCATCAAGCTTAAAAACAAAAGGACAAAAGAAACTAGCTAGAAGAAAAATTGTATGTAGTTGAACAAAGCAATAAGAATAACTGGGAGACAGGAATTACTCAGAAACAAATTTCATAAATGGGATCTTTCTGTGAACCATCCTATGGGTTATGGAGTATAGACAGGCTTCTAAATGCCCCAGGTCTGTATTTGTGTTAACTGAAGGATGGCAGGATGTACCGTGTTCACATGTAGATAGTTCAGAATTAAAGGTCTCATGTAAGAATTTCTCACTACCAGAAAACATGCTAATGTTTGGCTTCTGTTTAAATCAGAGATGGTTAGAAAAATAGAATGATGATAGATAGATAGATAGATAGATAGATAGATAGACTTCCTTAAATTTTTCTCATTGCTGAGAAATATTTGACACCCAAAGTTAAGGGAAGAGAAGATTTATTTAGCTCATAGTTGGTAATAATCAGCTGGCTCCAAGGCAGGGTTATATGACAATGGGGCAACAGTTCATGGTTGTAGAAAACAACAAAAGCAATAAGAACCAAAAAGGCAGAATAAGCCCTTTTTTCTTCCTTATATTACATACATCCTAATCTAGGGTGGGTGTAGCACTCCCACCACTAAGCCTAGCAATAGACTGAATCAGTCACAAACTCTAGATTCAGCTGCTTCTGAAAAGCCTGGATCACTTGACCACATGAGGCTTTGGGGGGCATCCAGACACAAACCATAACAGATAGATAGATTTATTATTGGACCTGGCTCACACAATCATAGAGGATGGAAGTTCAGTGGTTTGCCACCTGCAAACTAGAAAGCCATAGAAGTTGGTGACATGATTTAGTTTAGAACCAAGCAAATCGGCAATGTAGTTTCAAGGTCAAGGACCAAGAACTCAAACACAAAGGTGAAAGTTCTGAACTCATAGAACAAAGACTCTGAAGCTCTAATATTGAAGGGTAGGAGGAAAAAGTCTCACTGTCCCAGGCAAGGTGAGTGAAATATCTCCCGTCCTTCAGCATCAGTTCCATCTGAGTCCCCAACTAGTTGAATTGTTCCTTGTCACACTAAGGATAGAACTTCCTTGGGACCAGGGATTTAGCTCAGTGGCATAAGTGCCTCCCTGGAAAAGCAAAATTGTGAGTTCAATCCCCAGTACCAAAAGAGAGAGAAAAAAAAGATAGATCTTCCTCATGAAATCTGATTCAAATACCAGTCTCCTCCAGAAACTACCTCATAGACACACCTTGAGCTGTGTAATTATTTTCCTCAAATTCTAAACTCAGCTTCTTCTTTCAGCAGAAAAAGAAGGCTTCCGAGTCTACCAAGTATTGAAAAATTTAGCTGTCCCTTAATCCCACCGAGTTGATGCTCAAGTTCAGCTATCACATCTTCCAAGCTCAAAGGATAACCATGATTTTTTCTGATGCTTCTTTCTCATGCTTCTTTGCTAACATATGAGGGTTTATTTTTATCAGACAAAAGAATAAAAGTGATAGAGATTCCCTTATTCTTTCTTTTCTTAGACTCATAATATTACTATTCATAATACTATTCATAACACTACTTAGAAAAAATTAATAATAGTTTCCCATAAAGATAATAGACACAACTCTTATTGTCTAATACATTTACCCCTTAGTATGTTCATGGGAGAAGAGTTCCGGGACATCCTATAAACAACAAAATGAATGAGAACTCAGGTCTTTTACATAAAATGGCATTATATTTGAATACAACCTATGCATATCCTTTCATGAACTTTTCTCTTTCAGTGTGGGAGTTTGAGAATTAAGCCCATGGCCTTAAGTATTCTGCATAAACACTTTATCACTGAACTATGTCCCTAGCACTTCCAGAGGCTTTAAATAATCTCTAGATTATTTCTAATACTTAATACAAACTAAATACCTTACAAATAACTGCAATACTATAATTCATATAGAATAGAGAAGAAAAATATGCACATCTTCAGTAGAGATGCAAATTTTGGCAAAAATTTTTGATGTGCAGTTGGTTAAATCCACAAATGTGGAACTCACTGATACATAGGACCAGTTATGTCATTGTTAAATTTTTATTAAATGAATGCCTCCCCCTCCAAAAATGAATCAGATTTCATTAGATGCCAAAAAGCTTCCTATATACAGTGTTCATAGAAATAGTATACGTAAGAGCATTATATGCAAGGTTCCAAGGCAAGAGAGAAGCCAATGGTAAGAAGCAAAAAGAAGGAAGACTCAATTTAAAAACACACAAGAGCACACCAGGAAGAAATCTGCCAGAACATAGAGACTTTGGATTCATCTGTCAATAAAAGAAAGTATTTTGATGCTTTAAAGGAGAATGACATAATCAAATAACCATTTTCTTTTCATTTATTTGACCTCATCACATTCACAATGACACTAATTTTATGTGTCTTATGCCCTTTGCCCATCAGCCAGAAATAATTTGTTTACTAAACTTTGTACTGTGTTTCATTACTTTAGGTCAGTTTCCTCAGGTCTGCTTGACTCTGACATCATTTCTACCAATGTCAATTATTCTTTCAAAGCAGATATCAATGATGGTTGTATGTGTCACATTAATTTATTTCCTGACTTTGCTGCCTTACTGTTTTCATTTACTTATCTATTTGCTTTTTTTAACTGAGTCTTGAATTCTTAAAATTTTTGAGTGCTTATATATTGAAAAGTGATGTTCACATTTATAGTAAGTTGTCATAATTTATAGTGGTTGTTGATTGACAAATATCTCATCATTTGGTAAGACTTTAAAGAGTACTCTTCAGATGTCTTTCTTCTGCAAGTTTCTTTTTACTCTGTCTGCATCAGTAATAGTTTGGGTCTGATGTTGAATTCTCTTGTCATACAATCCTCCTTAAATAAATTTAATTGTTCCTGCATCCGTATTTGTGAAAAATCAGTTACTGTGGAAGAAAAGTGGCTGAGAAGGGGAACCCACTAACCTACAGTCGTCTGTCTGTCTGTCTGTCTCTAAGATATATGTGTGTGTATGTGTGTGTGTGTGCATGTATTAGTGATGAAAAGTGAGACACCGAACTATAAGTATCTCAGTTTATCTTAATTTTCAACTTGACTGAATTAAGAGAAGTGACAAGATCATGGGGGTTATACACCACTGTGAATTAAAGGTGGCATTAGGAGTTAGGGACCAGTTGCAAGCAGGACAGTGGAGTTATGCCTTTGGAACTGTTGTCCTGTGCTCTGCTTCCCAACTGTCATGAAGTGAACTGCCTTCTGCCATGATATCCCAGACTGAAACTTCTGAAACCACAAGCCAAAACAAATGTATCCTCCTTAAACTGTGGGTGCAAATATTTTACTTCACCAACAGGAAAGGTCACTAATGACAAAAAGTTTATGTCCTTCGTTCTTATTTTCTGTTGGTATTGTGGAAAGGAGCAGGACCAAAGACCCATTTAGCTTTTCTTCTTAAATGTCACAGATCAAACAATCATTTTTGAGAAGTTTATCTATTTACACTAAGGAAGTTTAAGGAAATTAAGAGATGAGGTGAGAAAACTGGTAAGATATTACAAAAGAAAAGAATATATGTGTAAAAAAATAAAGTGATATTTTTAAAAGTCATATTTAAATTTCTCCATTGGTACATTTCAACTTACATAGATAAGTCATCAGGTTAAAAACAGTGAGTGTGTACCAAAACCAGACAGGAATGCATATTTAATTTCAATTAATTGAAAAATTGTCCAGGCTTAATTTCCATTTTTTAGAAGCACATGCTCACACTTGGAGGGATCTGTGTCATAGGTTTTGGTTGAAGATTGTTTTGAGATACTGTAGCTGTTTTCCTACAAGCCCTTTAATGATATGGAAGTGACCAATCTGAATCAGTCACTTCACTATAAACATCTGTTCCCACATTTTAATGTGGAACTACTAATAATAATACTTGATGGGAACTCGTTGGGGATAGTGAATAAATGTTGAATGTACACCCCATAGACCTGATTTGGTCTAGACATTCCCCAAGGAACACTCATTTTCTCTTTCCTCTTCTCGTTTTCAGAGAGTGTCTGCTCTTGGCTAAACTCTCCTCTTGGTCTTCCCATTACAGTTTTTGCCTCCTCACAGTGCTGCACAATTCCCAGTTTATGTGACTGTATTTACATTAAGTTAGGGGCCGTGCCGTTTTACCCTTATCTCTATCAATACCTACATATATTAGGTGTTCAGTATATTTTGATGATTAAAGTAATTAATTCCTAATTCCAGACCCTATGCATTATATAAGATAGGTAAATATCACTCTCTACTCCTTTTCTTTGCTATACAAGGGTTAAACAAAACCATATACTAAACCTTTAGATCCTTGGGTTGAACACAGAGGTTTATCAGCAGTATCAACAGTCCACTTATGCCCATATTTGGAAGAATATGTATCTCTGTCATATGGTTTTGAATGAGCAAGAGTCATAAGCAATCACTTTTTGGTGAGTCATAAATGTCTTCAGCATCAGCCAATTTCAAAAGAAAAGGAGAAAATAGCTTTAATTCTTGAAATAATGCATTCCATTAGAGAAGAAATATATTTGTGAAGCCCAAATCAGCATGTCAGGGAAATATAAACTCTGTAAGTGTATAAAATAAAGTAAAATTGCCTTATTATTCAACAGGTAGATTGTTTTTTGCTCCTTTTAAAGTGTGTTTTGTTACTTAGTATGCCTTTTATTTTTATTTGGGAAATTGAATAGCTGTAACTAACCCAGTGGAATAGTGCTTTGTAAATGTTGGCCTCTTGCAAATCCATTTCACTTCCTGCTCTCTAGTGGTATGATAGCTCATCCTAGCGAGACAGTCAGTTGGCAATTGTGTTCTGAACTCCTGCAGGGTTCTTAGCAGCAGCTAAGTGATGGATGGCCAGAAAACTGATGACTGAGGATAGGGAAAGGGAATGTCTACTGTGAATGTAGTCACCATTTTATTGAACCTGGCAGAAGAATCACTGTCATTCCTGAAGTCCAGAAATTCTTTTAGGAAAGCCAGAATTTTTGTAAACTAAACTCTTCTTGCAACCAAACTAACCCTATTAGCTAAACTAAAATTCCAACCTGGAATTCTACCCTTGGTCTATTATAATGAGCAAATTAGATGTATTTTGGCAAAGGCTTACTATGGACTGAGCACATTGCATGTTATTATCAGTTAATTCTTTTTTTAAAATAAATACTTGGGCAAATTCAGTCTATTCTAAGAAAAGTCAGAATTATCTCACTTAGTTGATAGATTTATTCAAATTTTCTTTAATTATTTTATCAAGACACTAGGTTGTAGATATTTTAAAAGATCAAAGCCAATTAGAAAGAAAAGTAATTCTTTTTAGCAATTTAGATTATTCTTTGAATGGCAGTCACTTTTTGACTCTCTTACTTTTATTTTATGGCTAATATATTCTTTTTAGTACTTACACACAAGAAATAGAAATTAGATTTTCACACACCCACCTTCTAATCATGATATCATAAGTATAATTATGCCCCATTTTCTGGCTTAAATACTTAAAACACTCTAATGGGGTCCTTGGCATTCTCATATTAAAGATCTTGCCACTGCACCAATATTCATGGTTATTTGGATAAAGTTGAATGCATTACTTAAATAGTTACAATTCTGTAAATTCTGTGTTTAAGGACTACTCTTTGATACACATCCTCTCTGGAATTCAAGTGTTTCCAATGAGACAATATTGAGATCTGGGGCTTTTGGGGGGTTATTAGGCCACTAGGGATCCTACCTTGTGAATGGGATCCAGGCCATTCATAAAGAGGCTTGAGGCAGCATTGAGTCTCCTGTCCTTCTCCTTCTCAGCAGGTGAGGACACAGTGTTTCTCTCTCCAGGGGATTCAGCCTTCACCAGATAATCAAAACCCCCAGATCTTTTGTCTTAGACTTCTCAGTCTCCAAAACAATGAGAAATAAATTTCTGTTCATTATTTATAAATCACCCAATCTCAAATATTTTTTAGAGAACAGTACAAAGAGACAAAGATACTAGGTCAGCAACTTTTATAGTGTTAGCTGTATCTTTGTTGTGATACAGTTTCTTAGTATTTTCTTTATAGTGCTAATAACTGGTTCCTTTTAAGATTTGCTTTATTTTCAAGTCCATACAGATATTTAGAAAGCTGTTTATTATGAGGATTTGCCTCATGCAATTATGGACTTTGAAAAGCACCTCATTAACACTTTGCAAGCCAAAGGCTCAGAAAAGCTGGTCATGCATATAGTCCTTGTCACAATCTAAAGACACAAGAGCCGGAAGACTCTACATCAGCTTCAGCAAAACTTGAGGAGTAGGAATGTCAATATCTAAAGGCAGAAGATAATGGTTGTCTCAGCTCAATCAGAAAGCAAATTTCTCTTTCTCTGACTTTTTGTTCACTCACATTATAGAGGAATGGATGGTGTCCATTTCCATGTACTTAGTCTACCAATCCCAGTATTAGTCACTTCTGGAGAAACCTTTAGGAACACACTCAGAAATGTTTTCCTGCATCTCTGGATATTCTTTAATCAAATTAAGTTAGCACACAAAATTAAGCATTATACCTTCATTATAAGAACACTTTCAAGAATCCTTCTTTTACTATGATTACAACCAGTAGTTTTTCCATTAGTTCTAATTTTTTTTTATTTAAAGAAAAAAAACAAAACAGAAAAAGGGTAGAAAAAATACAGAATTTCATAAAAAATTAACGTGAAGAAATCACTGGTTGATAAATTACATTGGCATCTTAGAAATAGTTGTTCAAGTCACAAAATTAAAGCATAAAAAGTGGACAAACAATGAGAGTACAAACCGATTAGTTCTAATTTTTTAAAACTTAAGTCTACCTCAGCTAGCATCAAATGTCTTCTGCATCCTTTATGGATTCATTTTTCCTAAGATTTTAATTTATATGTTAAGCTGAGGTTTACATCTCCATAATTCCCATGATTCATTTTTTTTTCTATTATCTTGCATTAGAACTCAAATTATCTTGAGTTTTTGTTTGTTTATTTAATGATTTATTTCCTCTTTTTTAAGAATGTCCTCTGATATAGCTTTTGGAATATTTTTTCCTCTTCAAGACTGTGTGTACCTAAACAAATAAATCTTCTTAACAAATTACATATATGGACTTTTTCATATAAAAATTCAGGTGCCAAATTATTTTACACCAGGATTTTTAAAGTGTTATACAATGCTATTTTAATTCTCAGTGTTGTTGAGGAAAAAATGTTCTAATGACAAACTGTTTCCCTGAACTTTGTATCTGTGCTTTCACTCCTCTTCTTTTAAATTTATTCTTATAGTTTTTGGAGCTATCTTGTCTTTATTTCTAGTATTCTGAAAGTTAACAATGATGCTCTTTGGGAGGGGTTTCTTTTGACTTAATTTAGGAATCTGTAAACATATTCTCTGAGAAGCCAGATTGTAAACATTATATGTCTTGCAGGCCATGAGTCTCCAACTCAGTTATTTAACTCTATCATTGTAAAATAAAAGTAGTCACAGATAATGTTAAATAAATGGGTATTTCTGTGTTTCAACAAATCTTTATTTATAGAAAGAGGTTATGGTTGGCATTTAATATATATATCATAGTTTTCCACCTCTGACCTGTCATATATACCAGTTGAACCCTTAAAACATAAAAATAGGGTAACACCATGCCCTGCATCTGAAACCACCCCAAGACACATGAGAGGGACCAGTAGGCCTAACCAAGCAATGCCCAGAGAACTCCAAGCAGCAAGCAGGGCCCAGAACCCAGCCCCAGGCCCTGACCCCACACTCTGGCGAAATCCCAGTGCATGGGGTAAACTTGGAACTCCACTTCCAGGCAGTAAGACCACGTCCTGTGTCTGAAACCACCCCAAGATGCACGAGAAGGACTAGTGGGCCTAACTGTGCCACGCCCAGCAAACTCCCAGCAGCACCAGGCCCTGAGTGCTGTGCACTCCAGTGGAATCCCCCAGGGCAAACTTGGAACTTTGTTCCCAGGCAAACCTTGGACTACAGCAGACTAACTGTGCTAGCTTGAAGGGAGATTCAGTGACTGCCTCATCAAAACAGAAGATCTCAGCTGGGTCCAGTCAGTGTGGTGAGTATGCCTCCAAAATAGAGGCGTATAGTGGGTAAATAGGGCCAGGAGTAAGTTCTTTCCAGCTAACTGTAAAACCTTGGTTAGTCTGACAAGAGTGTGGCTGACCCCTTCTTACACACAGAAAAGATCAGGCACAGTGAGGAGTGTGCTGAGGACTTCCCCCCAACTTGAAGAAGATCAAAAGGGCTTATGAGACACACAGGCACACAGTAGGGACACAGTACAGACTCAGCCGACAAACACTATAAACAGAGAGATTTGATGACCTGGAATAACCAGAAGATAAAGTAATAGCAGGAACTAAAAGTTGACCTACATCAACACTACTAAGCGTGTCAGCCCAGGAAGAATATAAGACTCACCCAATGGGCCCTGCAGTAGGAAGTCAGGTGACTGGCCCACCTGTTCATTGTGGGACCCAGCAATTGGAAAAACATCAACCTTACATTAGGACCACAAGATACACACTACCAACAGTTGACACTAGTGGGATTGAAAGACCAAACATTAATTCAAAGGGGGAAAATGGCAAAATGAAAAAGCAAAATTCAATCTCAAACATCTAGCCAACCAGGAGCAAGGATAGGAGACATTGAATTGGAGGACTCCAAAAGCAATACAATGGAAATCTCTGAAAAGATAGTGAGTGAAATAAGAAGAAGAAAAAAAAAAACTCCATGAGGCTATAGAGGAAATCAAATTAGAAGTACTCTCCCATGTAAAGATAGAAATAACAACCTTAGTAAAGGAGTTGCTGACCGCAGCTAAAGAAGAAATAGAGAAAAAAGTACAGGAGCATGGGAAACTGATTGAAACCTTGAATGAACAATATAGAAAACAAGAAGAATTCATGAAACAAAAAATTCTATTCAAAGTGTGAAAAACCATTTTAATGAAGCTGAGGGTAGGATTTCGGACCTTGAGGACAGGATTGCAATTAGTGATCATGAAAGGATAGAACTTTTAAAAATAATAAAGCAGCATGAAGTGTAAATCCAGAAGCTTCAAGATGATGCCAAGAGCAACAATATAAGATTAATAGGCATTAGTGAAGATGCAGGAGTCAATGCAAATGACATAACTAAAATATTCACAGAAGTAATAGCAGAAAATTTCCCAAAAGTGGGGAAAAATATGATATGCAGATAAATAAGGCAAATAGAAGGCTGAACAGTCACAAACAACATAAATCTATACACAGACATATGATAATTAAGGTCTCAGACATATAGCATAAAAACAGAATACTAAAAGCTGTTAGAGAAAAGACACAACTCACCTGTCAAGGAAAGCCCATTTTAATCACAGCAGACTTTTCAGCACAAACCTTCAAGTCAAGATGAGCTTGGAGTGAGATATTTCTAGCCCTGAAAGAAAACAACTTTCAATGCAGGCTGATGTACCCAGCAAAATTTCATTCAAGTTTAATGGAGAAACAAGATACTTCCATGACAAAGAACAACTGAAGAAATTCACGTCCACCAAACCAACCCTAGAAAGAATATTGAAAGACATACTAGACAGAGATAAAAATGACCACAATCCTTAGAACAATAACAGAAAGAAACCACCAGGTAGGACAAGCGATTTAAAAAGGGGGAAAAGCAGAAAGCTAACAATTGGAATATAATATAGCAAAGTCAAGCCAGTACATATCAGTGATATCCATAAGTGTAAATGGCCTCAATTTCCCTATCAAAAGAAACAGGGTGACAGAATGATCAGTAAACATGATCCCAGAATGTGCTGTATACAAGAAACACATCTTACCCAAACGGAAACTCATGGATTAAAAGTCAAAGGATGGAAAACAGTATTCCATGCCACAGGAACCCAGATAAAAGCAGGGGTAACTATTCTATTTGCAGACAATGTGAACTTCAAACCTAAAATGATTAAAAGATACAAAGAAGTTCATTACATACTTGTAAGAGGAAAAATTCAAGAGGAAGAACTAACAATTATAAATATATATGCACCAAACACAGGAGCACCCAACTATATAAGACAGATACTAATGGACATGAAAAACCAAATTCACAAGAACACAGTTATAACATGGGATCTTAACAGCCCATTGTCACAAAGATATAGATCAACTAGACAAAAAGTCAGCAAAGAAAAAACAGAACTGAATCATACCTGTGAGCAATTGGACTTAGTAGGTGTTTACAGAGTGTTCTAACCAACCACATCAGAATACACATTACTTCTCATGTGTATTCTGTGCATGGGAAAGTCTCCAAGATAGACCATATATTATCCCATAAAACATTCTTAAGTAAATTCAAAGGTAATGAAATTATTCCATGCATAATATCTGACCACAGCACACCGAAATTGGAAATTAATGGCAAAAGAAATTGCAACACCTGCATAAATACATGGAAATTAAAAACAACCTTTGAACAACCAGTGGGCTAAAGATGAAATTAAAGAAGAAATAAAGCAATACCTACAATTCAATGAAAATGTTGAAATAATATTCTGTAATATGTGGGATGCAATGAAAGAAGTCTTAAGAGGGAAATATATAGCAATAAATTTTCACATCAAGAAAACAGAACGAGAACAAATAAACAACCTAGTGCTTTAACTCAAGCTTCTAGAAAAAGAAGAACAAGTTAGACCCAAAGCTCATAGAAGAGAGGAAATTACAAAGATTAGAGCAGAAATCAATGTAATTGAAACTAAAAAACTATACAAAGAATTAATGAATCAAAAAGCTGGTTTTTTGAGAGAGTAAACACAATTGACAAACCTCTAGCTAACCTTATCAAGAAAAAGAAAGAAAAAATCCAAATTCACACAATAAAGACTGAAAAGGGGAAAATTACTACAGATCTCATGGAAATTCAAAAGATCATGAATACCTACTTTGAAAATCTCTACTCACATAGAGTGGAAAACACAGAGGAAATAGACAGATTTCTAGAAACATATGAACTACCAAAGCTCAGCCAAGAAGATATAGCAATTTTGAATAACACAATATCAGCTACTGAAATTGAAAACATAATTAAAAACTTTCCAACAAGAAAAGCCCAGGTCCCAATGGATTCATGGCTGAATTCTGCAAGAAATTTAGAGAAGATTTGATGCCAATACTCCTAAAACTTCAATAAAATTGAAAAGAAAGCAATCCTCCCTAAATCATTCCTGCAAGCAAGTATTACTCTCACACCAAAACCAGAGAAAGACGCAGCCAAAAAGGAGAACTATAGACCAATCACACTAATGAACATTGATGCAAAGATTCTCAATAAAATACTGGCAAATAGAATACAGCAAATCATCAAGGAGATTATACATCATGATCAAGTGGAGTTCATTCTAGGAATGCAAGCATGGTTTAACATATGCACATCAATAAATGTATTATACCCCATCAATGGAGCCAAAAACAAAACCACATAGTCATCTCAATAGATGCAGAAAAAGCTTTCAATAAACTCCAACACATGTTCATGATAAAAACCCTTCAGAAACTCGGAATACATGGTATCTACCTCAACTTTATAAAGGCCATCTATGATAAACCAACAGCCAACATGATACTAAACAGACAAAAACTGAAAGCTTTCACTTTAAAATCAGGAACAAGACAAGGATGTCCACTATCATCACTCCTATTCAATATAGTTTTGGAAACGCTAGCCAGGGCAATCAGACAAGAGAGAGAAATAAAAGGAATAAAGATAAGAAAGGAAGGAGTTAAATTATCACTACTTGCAGATGACATGATACCCTACATAGAAGACCCCCCCAAAAAAACTCCATTGAAATACTACAAGAGGTAAACAACTACAGCAGTGTAGCTGGATACAAAGTCAATGCTCAAAAATCAATAGAATTCCTGTACACCAACAAGAAACTCACTGAGAGAGAAATTATGGAAATATAGCCTTCACAATAACTTCTAAAAAAATGAAATACTTAGGAGTCAACCTAACTAATAATGTGAAAGACCTATATGCTGAAAATTATACTATTCTAAAAAAAAAGGAGACAGAAGAGGATATTAGAAAATGGAAGGATATTCCTTGCTCTTGGCCAGGATGAGCCAGCATTGTGAAAATGGCCATACTCCTGAAACTGTTATCAGATTTAATGCAATCCCAATCAAAATATCATTGACATACCTCAAAAATCTGGAGAAAACACTCCTAAATTCATTTGGAAACAGAAGGAAACTAGAATAGCAAAGGCAATTCTGAATAACAAATGCAAGTCAGGAGGCATCTCAATTCCTGACTTGAAACAGTACTATAAAGCTACAGTGATAAAATCAGCATGGTACTGGCAAAGAAGTAGATTTGAGGATCAATGAAACAGATTAGAAGATGCAAGCACAACTACAAAGGCACTCAGCCACCTGATATTTGACAAAGGGGCTTTGATATCTTCACTGGAAGAAGAGTTGCCTTTCTAACATCTCTTTAAATGGTATTGGAAAAATTGGCTATCTACATGCAGAAGACTGAAACTAGATCCATGCCTATCACCATGCACAACACTAAAGTCTAAATGGATCAAAGACCTAAACATTAAAACAGAAACACTAAATCTACTGGAAGACAAGGTAGGTAGAAATGTTGGAGACATATATGTAGGAAGAGAATTCATGAACAAAATGCAAACTGCATGGGAAATACTTCAGAGAATTAACAATTGGGATCTCATATTATTGAAAAGTTTCTGCACTTCAAAAGAAATCACCAACAGAGTGAAAAGAAAACCCACAGAGCGGGAAAGAATTCTAGCCAGCAACCCTTCAGACAAAGGACTTATATCCAGAACATACAAAGAATTGAAAAACATCAAGCCACCCAAATTCAAAGACCTCTCCAAAAATGGGCATCTGAGATGAACACACAGTTCTCAGAAGAAGATGGCAAAAAATACATGAAGAAATGTTCTCCATCACTGGTCATTCAAGAAATGCAAGTTAAAACAAAACTGAGATTTCATCTCACTCCAGGAAGAATAGCTGCCATCAAGAAATCAACTGATAAAAAACGTTGGCGAGGCTGCGGGGAAAAAGGAACACTGTTCCACTGTTGGTGGTAGTGTAGACTGGTGCAACCACTATGGAAATCAGTATGAAGAATTCTCAGAAGACTAGGATTGGAAGCTCCATTCAACCCAGCTATTCCACTCCTGGGTATTTTCCCAGAACTAAAAAGTACATATCACAGTGATATATGTGTACCCATGTTCATAGCAGCACAATTTGTAATAGCTAAATCTTGAAATCAACCAAGGTGCCCATCAAGCACAGAATGGATGAAAAAGATGTGGTATTTTTTACAATGGAATATTATTCACCTATAAAAAGATGATCTTGAGACCTTCAGGTAAATGGAGACAACTTGAGACTATCCTCATTTAGTGAAATAAATAAGAATCATATTTATAAATATCACATTGTGTCTCTAGTGTAAAAAGTAATAAGAAATGTAGGAGTAATAAAACCCCAAATGTGTAATTGCTATTGTAAAAAAGAGAGGGAAAGAAAGTGCTCTAAAGGATATAGCTGCATGTATGTTTCAGTGTTTAAGATAGATGACCGTATTACTATGTTTTTGTTAGATTGTTGAGCAGAACTGTTTACAGTCTCACTGTTTGAATGTCTACTTTGTATACTTTAATTTTGTAATTTGAACAACTATTTCCAAGATGACTGTATGTAATTTATCAAGTAGTGATTTCTTAGTGTTTCTTTTTTTTTCCCCTTTGGAATTCTGTATTATTGCTACCCTTTTTTCTGTTTTGCTTTTTTTTAATCTCTTTAAATAATTTTTTTTAAAAAACATAAAAATATTCAGAGTTTCATCCTTTGCCATCTTCTTTGACACATTCTTTCTTCTTATTGTTCTGTCCTCTATTTCCTCAACTATAACTAAACAGGTTATGTACTTAAATTGAGTTTATTACTCTTCTCTTTTTAAAAAATGTTTTTATCTTTTTTTCTTACTTCATTGAAGGCATTTCATTAGTCAGGCTTCCTCAGAGAAATGGAATCCAGGTGGATGCATGTATGTATTTAAATAATTCTATCCTATCCTATCTAGTCATCCTTCCTTCTCTCTGTCTATATTTCAAATTTGCAGTGTGTGACAGCAGGCTTCAGATTCAAAATGGTTAAAAGTAAGGGTTCATTTGCAAGGCTAGCAGACAGAGACCCAGGAGCAGCTCCCAATGTAATAAATTCTAAATGCAATATTCTGGAGAATTTTTGTACTAAGGGACAGTGTTTGCAATGTATTCAGACTATGGATGGACTGAATAAGATCCACCCAAATTATGGAGAGGCATGTTAATCTCATACAAAAAAAGCACCCTTTCTTCCAGAATAGTGTTTGAACAGCTATATGAGCATTTGTCTAATTGATATATAAAATTAATCAACACATATTTCTTTTATACATTTTTGTATAAATATATTTGATTTTCTGTAGCTCATTCTCATCTTCTGGATATTCTTCTTTTGTAAAATGCTTTATTAATTTTTATTTACATTTGTTGATATATAATAATACAGTATCTTTAGAAGAAAGCATTAGTGATACTTACTTCTGTTTTGTTTTGCTTTGTTTTCTTATATTATTCTCCTTTGAGTTCCTGTCTTCAATATGTATCAGTTTCTGTATTTTGTGTTACAGAAAGTACTCATGTACAGTTATCCATTCTGGACATTCAAACACCTTTATTCATTCACTTGTAAGATTTAAGGTAATATAGAAGACTAATTGTATTTCAGTTTATGTGGATGGGACTTTCTGAGTGAGCCTCTCTAAGTAAAAGTAACATGAAGACCAGACCTTATCACTGGCAATGTCTCTACAATTTAATCAAATCTCTTACGAAAAACTCTCCCATTCTCCTCACTTGGAACATATAAACCCAGCTTCCCTCTTGAAGAAAGACACATTGTAGAAAATGGATCTTGGAAATCTCCCCCTTTGGGTTGCACATTTGTATTCAATGTTTTTTATTTTCTGTAAGCATCTTATCCCCATGTCAGGTCTATGCTAGGTTCCTGGATTCAGAGCATTTTGACTCCATTTCTTCAGATTAAAACTCTGCCACACTTTTCTGCACAATTTAGGGAGCAGCAATATCTGACATTCTGACCAAAAGAAGATATGTGGAATTATAAAAGTTCTTTATTAATGTAATCAACTAACCCTTCCCTCTTCAGCCTTCGCAGTCTTGCCTTGGGACATACCAGGTGACTTTCTGGAGCACTTCTGAAGTTTTGTGGGATTAGCTATCATAATGCCTTCTTGCTCCATCCTCTTAAGAGTTTAGATTTTAGAATCCTCTCCACTAACAATGTGGCTTTCTTTTATCCACGTGCTTGCTTCCTGTGGTCTCAGAATCTAGTGACATGTCTCATCTTGTCACTTAAAACTTCTCTTATTTGCTCTGGGTATTTATGCTTTTATACAATATTTATCCCATAGAATCATGATAATGACTTTTCAAAGTGCCCAAGGAAATATGTATACTCTTAATGTACCACATTGAATTATAAAAAAAGCAAATTTTTTTCCTATCAAATCCCATATAGTTTTATATGTATCATAAACAGGTTAAGAAACAGACATATGGTAGTTACTTTCTTGGAAAAAAAATTTTTTTTTAATCTTTTTGAGATGTGATCTCTCTATGCAGTTCAGGTTGGTGCTGAGGTCACTTTGTAGCACAGGCTGGTCTTGAACTTGCAATGATCCTCCTGCCTCAACCTCCTAAGTGCTAGAATTACAGGTGTGGGCCACCATGCCCAGTTTCTTGAATCTTTATTATAGTGAAAAGATAATTAACAAACAAATTTTAAATACAGTTCTAGATAATCATAATTGTTATTGAAAGAGATAAGGTAATGAACAGCAGTGAAACTAATGGCAGCCTATTGAAGACTATTAAAACAGGAAATCAGGTGGCCTTCTCCTAAGAAGATGATATTTAAACAAACATCCAAATTGTCTAAATACATGTAGAAAGATAGGGCAATAGAAGAATCAACATACAGAAAGATCTTGTAGCAAGATTGAACTTGTTCCTCAAAACAGAAAAAAGACTACTAGGATTGAAATGGAAAGAGTAATTTAGATGCAACCATAAGGACACAAAGGGGGTAAAGACACATCATTTAGTGCCTTTTAGAGTACTTAACTATAACAAATGCTTCTAATAGGATATGCAAAATGAGGGTCATGGTTTTGCTAAGATGAATCTATGACACCATTGTCAACCATCCCATCTGTGGAGCTGTGGTAACAAAGTATATATGGAGTGTATTTGAGAGAGTATCGTAGAAGTTAAGGAAGTGCATGGAGTAAATATGAGTCACCTTTTGAGATTTTCTCTAAGGACAAGGAGGAAGATTAGATGATGACTGAAAAAAAGACAAGTAATAAAAACAGATGGCACAGGTTAGCTTCTCAAGTACCAGACTTTGAAAGGGAGAAGATCATGTAGAAAATGTATGGGGTTATGTTTTGATAATGATATTTATGAAAGACAAGACAAGGCTGAGTACAGAAACAACCGTGGGTAAAAGAAGAAATCATAAGGGAAATTTACACATTGCTACACAATGAAAACAAGTGTACCCACACTTGCAGATGCAGCAAAAGTAGTGTTAAGAGGGAAGTTTGCAGAAATACATGTCTACATTATTAAAGAAGAAAGATCTCAAATGAATAGCTTAAGATTTCAACTCAAAGAACTAGAAAAAGAGAAGATTAAACACAAAGCTAGAAGGGAAATAGCACTGATCAGAATAAAAAATAAATCAATGAACAGAAAGGAGAAAGAGCAACAAAACCAAGAGTTTGAAAAAATGAATAAAAACAGGTCACTGTTACAATCCAGGTGAACTGTACAGGAAGAGCCAGAGACCAAAGGAAATGCCAGCAACACAGTAGGGTTCCAACAGGGCACACAGGTGGACAAGGGGGACCAGTGGCATGAAAAATTCTGAAGCAATAATAGCAATGTGAGCCAGCAGGTGGTAAGTTAGGTGAACCAGCATTGGACTTCGGGATAAAGACACACAGAACAAAAGCAGGTGGGAGGAATGGCCCTTATTCATTCTCTCTCTCTCTCTCTCTCTCTCTCTCTCTCTCTCTCTCTCTCTTTTATCTCTTTTCTAAATGGTTGGAGACAACTCCAGCCACAGAAGACTAATCTATCCCCCAAACCCAGAGTCCAAGTTCAGATAAAGCTTGCTTACCCCTTCATTCTTTCTCTTCTGCCCTCTTCTCTAGTTTCACAAAGCTTGTGTTATCATCCTTTGTCCATCAGCCTTGCTTCTATTTTCTTTTCAGTTACCTTTGTTTTATCCACCATCTTTCTTAAATTTCCACATCATAAGGGAAAGACTATTTACTACCATACCAAGGAAAAACACTTTGCATACCAATTCCCAATTTATGACTGGTTCTGTTATATAATTGTAGATTTTTATCCTATGATCTAAGATATAAAATTAATAGTTACCGCAGCTTTTCAGCTTCTAAACTGTGCTAGATGCTATTGTTACTGCTAGTTTTGCTGCTTTAGCTAGGATGTTATATCTATTTTAACCATTTCTTCTTTCTCCTGTAACAATACTAAGAAGATATAGGGTAATAACCTCACAACAATCCAGCACCAAAGAACTAGTAATGGAACCAAACAGATACCAATAGCACATTCTTAATTAATTAACCAGGAAAGTATGATCTTGGGACAGACACAAACCAAGAACCTCTTACACATAGAAGGCGTACCTGAGGAACAGAGGTCTGGAGATTAAAACTTCCACTGCAAGCGTATACCAAAGATTGAACAAGGGAAAGGATAAAATTTCAGAACTGAAGCTAGTGAGCATAAAATGTATGATATCTCAAAAACAGCAAGAGATCAGTAGAAATCAATCCAACAGCTATAAGACAAAGCAAAGAAGAATAATACAAGATTACTGGGAGTCAATGAGAAAGCTGGAGACAGCACAAAGGCCATAACAATCATAAATACATATGCATATAATACAGGAGCACCCAACTATATAAGACAGTTATTGATAAATATGGAAAATCAAATAGGCAATAACACAAGAGTATTGGGAGACCTCAATATCCCATTGTAATGAAAAGACAGATCACCTGGACAGAAAATCAGAAAAAAAAAATCAGATCTGAATCAAATCTGTGAATAAATGGATTTAATAAGAAAAAGCCATACCCCAAGGGCACATACCAGTAGCTCAGAGAGATCCGGTTAGACCAGCACTGACCTGGAGAAGAAGCCACATCATCCCAAGTACCACAATCACTGTGGGAGTGTTGGCAAACCACCACCCTATGCCTCTCCACCACTTCAGGAACATGGGATCTGAGCACCCCAGGGGCCTAGCCCAGTTCACTACACCAGAGAACTGGAAGGTATGGGAAGCACCTGGCATGTGGCAATGGGCTGATTCGGGGGACACAGGAAAATGCCAGGATGAAAGAGCAGAATACAGTCTCGGACCTCCAGTCCACACAAAGTGAGTCCAGGAGACACAGAAGTAGCATAAATTAGACATCACACACTGAAACTTCTGGAAAGATAACAACTGAAGTAAAGAAGCAACTTAGCCGCTGTATTGTTTGGTAAATTTTACATGGGTGACAGTCTGGACAGTTATTTTGCAGATAACAAGAGGCATTATGGTAGCCATTGTTAATTTTCTATTATCTTGAAGTCCTGTATTGTTTCCATTGTTTTGTTTTGTTTGGTCTCGTTTTGTTTTCTTTTGTTTGATTTTATTTTGAGTGCTGGTATGGGCGGCTATTTTGAAGATAACAAGATATTATGGTAGGTGCTGTTGATTTCCTATTATCTTGTTTTGAAGTATTGTATAACTTTCATTGCTTTGTTTTGATTGACGTTATTCTCATTTATTTTGTTCGTTTTTTTCAGCTATAAAAAAGAAAAATATTTAACCATTAAAAAGGAAAAGAACTGAAATGACACAATCATAAAGATAATGCTCAGTATATCTAGAGTAGACATAACAAAAAAATAGAGAAGGGTAAGGAAATGCAGGAAACTGTGAAAGATCAATATAGGAAAGAAATACAATGTATGAAATGGATTCAAACATATATCCAGGAAATTAAAACTTCCATTGAAAGCTGGAAAAACTGCTTGAATGAAATTGAAGACAGACTTTCAGACCTCGAAGACAGGATTACAGTTAACAATCAGGAAAGGAAATATTTCTTTAAAATAACAAAAGATCAAGAAATAACAATTCAATAACTGCAAGACAGTGCAAAGGAAAAAAAAACATGGGATGATAAGTGTCAACACAAATGATGACTATTTGCAGAAGGAATAGAAGAAAAATTCCCAAACCAGGGAACAGAAATTGACATACAGATACAGGAGATACACAGTACTCCAATGAGCCATGACCTAAATAAATCTACACCAAGTCATATAATGACTGAGACCCTAGAAATTCAATAAAAGAACAGAATAATAAAAGCTATTAGAGAAAAGAAATATATCATCTATAAAAGGAGAGCCCATCAGAATCATGGCAGACTTCTCAACACAAACTCTCAAATTAACAAGACCTTGAAGTATTTCAAGCCCTGAAGGTAAACAACTACTAATCAAGATTGATCTACCATGCAAAACTATCTTTCAAAATTAATGGATAAATAAGATACTTTCATGATGAACAACAACTGAGGAAATTCATTATCACCAAACCAACCCTACACACAGTACTGAAAGTTATTTTAGACAGAGATAAAAATGACCACAGTTTCAAGAACAACAGAAAGAAACCACTAGGCAGGGCAAGCAGTGAAACAGAGGGGGAAAGCAGGGAACAGCAGCAAAATAAGATGACACAGATAAGTCAATACATGTCAGTTATAACCATCAATGTAAATGGCTTCCATTCAACAGTAAAAAAAAAGACTGATAGAATGGATGAAGAAATAAAGACCAACAATATACTGTATATGAAAAACATTAAATTCAAAAAGAAATGTATAAGCTGAAAGTCAAAGGATGGAAAACAATTCTCCATGCAACAGGAAATGCCCCCCTCAAAAAAGCAAGCATAGCTATTCTGTTTTCAGACAAAGTGAACTTGAAACCAAGAATGATAAAAAGAAATACAGTAAGTCACAATGCATTTATTAGAGAAAATCTTCAAGAGGAAGAGATAACAACCATAAATATGTAAGCGTCAAATACCAGAGCAACCAACTATGTAAGACAAATATTAACAGACTTGAGAAAATCAAATAAGCAATAACACAATTGTAACAGGAGACCTTAATACCCCATTGTCACAAAGAGACATCAAATAGAGAAAAATCATCTAAGAAATATCAGAATTGGAACAAACCTGTGAACAAACGGACTTAGTAGCTGTTCACAGAGTGTGCCACCCAACAGCATTGAAATATACATTGTTCTCAGCTGCTTATGGGACACTTTCTAAAATAGACCATATTATAGCCCACAGAACATGCTTAAGTAAATGCAAAGGAATTAAAATTATCCCATGCATGTTATCTGACCATATTGCAGTGAAATTGGAAATCCATGGAAAAATAAACTGCAACAACTTGATAACTACATGGAAATTAAATTACACCATCATGAACAACAAATGAGAAGCAGATAAAACTAAAGAAAAAATTAAACAATACCTACAATCAAATGAAAATTTAGATAAAATAGTCCAGAACCTGTGAGTGAATTCTCATATGGAGAAAGCAGAATGAGCACAATTAAATAACCTAATCATCAAAGAAATCAACAAATAACAAATTCTGGAGGAACTGTGGGGGAAGAGGGAACCATTCCTACATTTGGTAGGAATGTAGACTGGTGCAATCACTGTGCAAATCAGCATGGAGTTTCCTCCAAAATCTATGATTAAATATCCCATTTGAACCTGCTATCTCACTTTCTGGGTATCTTCTCAGAAGAATTAAAAACTGCATGCCACAGCAATATATGCTAACCCATGTTTATAGCTGCACAATTTATAGTAGATAAATCCTGGAAACAACCCAAGTGCCCATCAACCAAGGAATAGGTAAAAAAAAAAAAAAAAAAGATTTGGTATTTTTATATGATGGAGTACTACTAAACCATAAAGAAGAATAAATGAGACTTTTATAAGTAAATAGATACAACTTGAAATCATACTCATTAGTGAATAAATCAGACTCAAATGTGTAAATGCTGTATTGTCTCCTTAGTGTGAGAAATTGAAAGTGTAAATAATGTCTGAAATGTAAAATAAATGTTGTGAAATGGGAAGAAATTATTTAAAAGAGAAAAGTAACCAGGATGGAGGAAAGGATAAAGAAAAGAAGGGAAGAGGGGAAAATGCTAGTTAGACTTTATTGTCTCTTGGTTCATAGAAAAGGAAGAATTGTGCTAATACCAACTGGAGAATTTTTATGCCCATATCTTATACTCTGAGTAAGTTCATTAAAGATAATAATTGCAATGTATTAGCTATTGCTATTCTCCTATTGTCTTATTATCAAATTTCATTTTACCTTTTCGCAATAAAACTAAAAAAAACAAAAACACCACTAGCATACCCCTAGCTAGACTAATTTAAGACAGAGATGATGACTAAAATAAAGTCTGCAGTATAAGTAGAATCGTTACAACTGAGCTTCACAAATAAAAATATTCATCAGAAACTATTATAAACAATTTTATGCCAAATCATTGACTCATCTAAAGGAAGTGGATAAATTCCTGGAAAAACAGAACACAGCGAGGATGAGTGAGGGAGATGTAGGAGGCCGGAACGAATCATAATAAAGATATTAAATAAGTAATAAAACACCTTCCGAAAAAGAAAAGTTCAGTACCAGAAGACTCCTAACCAAATATCCAAACTAGGATAAACCTCAAAACTTCTGAAATTCTTCCAAATAGTGAGAACAAAAAGTACCATTTTCTATGCATTTTATGACACCTGAGTTAGACAAATACATGACAGGAAATGGAAACTACAAATTGACTTTTCTGATCATCGGTGCAGAAATCCTCAATAAAATATTAGCAAAACAATTCAACAAAATCTGAAAAATATCATACATAGTAAGCAAGAGGGATGTAACCTTCCCATGGTACTCTGGTATAACATTGGTAAATTGCTCAATGTGATAGATATATTGCATTAACTGAATGAAAAATAAACTGAAAGAACATAATCATCTCAATTGGTGCAGAAAAATCATTTAACAAAGTTCAGTGCCTTATTTTCCTTTAAAAAGTCTCAATAGTTTAGAAACAGAAAAAAAGTTCCTCACCACAATAAAGGTCATACATGGAAAAATCCACAGCTCTCAGAATCTATAGGGAAAACAGAAGTATATTCACTAACTTCTGTACAAGACATTGATGCCCATACTCACTACTTTTATTGAACATAGAAGTACTTATAAGACAAATCCAACAAGAAAAAGAAATGAAGTAATCTAAGGAAGAAGTTAAAATGTTTCTATCTTCAAATGACACGATCCTGTACAATAAAAATTTCCAAAGACCAAGTACCAAATACAACAAATGCAAATGTTATATGTTTTAAACACAAAGTTAAAATAATAATGAAAATGGAGACAGGGAATTTAGAGTCAGAGGGAGGAAAGTGGGAGGGAGGGACAAAGGAATAAAAAAGAATCAAGATGTATATCCTATAAATGTACCTAATCCCCAGGATCAATTCATGTATTGCAAAAACATACTAATAAAATAAAATTTTAAAATGTCAAGGTTTCTACAAAAATCTACTAAATAAATTCAATAAAATCTCAGGGTACAAAGACAATATAAAGCAATCAGTGTCATTTTCCCTGTGGTACTACTCTCTAATCCAGTGCTTCATGTGTACTTACCACATCAACCAGAGAAATAGTATAGAAAAGCCCAGGTACAAATCCAAGACTACAGCCAGCTGATTTTCTACAATGACACCAAGGGAACACAATTGGAAAAGGATAATGTCTTCAATAAATGGTACTGAGAAAACTGGAATTCTATGTGCAAAAGAATAAAACTGCACCCTTACTTTATACCATTCAAAAAATGTTGGCTCAAAATTATGGTAAAACTTCAGTGTAAGATCTAAAACCATAAAAATCTGTGACAAAAATGTAGGAGAAAATGTCCTCAACACTGACCTTAACAATATTATTCTGAGCAGCTCAGAGCTTGCCTGGCAAGCTTGAGGTCGTGAGTTCTACCCCTGATATAGATAGATAGATAGATAGATAGATAGATAGATAGGTAGATAGATAGATAGATATAAGAATAATATATTTATTATATCAGAACACAATATGATATATATATAAGAATATAATATGATATATAATATGATATATATTATATCAGAAGTATATATGTATATATTATTCTGAGTATCACAACAAAATCTCATAGTAGAAATGAATGGTACTATACAGACAACTTCTGGGTAGCAACAAGAACAATAACAAAAAACTTCAAAAAGATGAAACTGCAGCCCACAAATTGGGAAAAATATTTTCAAATTGTGTAGCTGAGAAGAGATTAACATGGAGAATGTATACAGATCTCATGTGTAGACAGTAGTAGAAAAAAACTCAAAAAATAAACAAAGGACCAAAATAGACATTTCTTCAAAGAACATATAAAAATAGCCAACAGGTGTGAAAACGTGCTCAACATCCTTAGTCATTAGGGAAATGAAAACGGAGAACACTAGATATTACCTTACACCACTAGAATGGCTACTACCAAAAAGTGAAAAAATAGAATATGTTGGTGAGGATGTGTGGGGAAGGGAGTCATTGTGTCCTGTTGAGGGAGAATGGTGGAGCTATTCTGAAGCCGTGTGCAGGTTCCCAAAAAATTATATAAAAATAGAAATGCCATATGACCTAGCAATCCCTCTTCTGGGCATTTACCCAAAGGAAATGAAATCATCATTTTGCAAAGATCTCTGCATTCCCATATTCACCGCAGAATTCTTCACAACAGCTAAGACTCAGAAACAACCTAAAGGTCCATCAACAGATGAATCAACAAAGAACTGTGGCACATAAACACCATGAAATATTGTTTGACCTTAAGAAACAAACAGACTGCAGATTTGCCACAGCCTGGATGAAAGGAGAGTGCAGCACGCTAAGGGAAAGAAGCCATGTACAAAGAGAAGAATATTGCATGATCTCACTTGGAATTTTTTTAAAGGAGTAAAATACACAAAGGTAAAGAAAAATAGTAGCTGCCAGAATCTGAGGTGGAGAAAGGAATGAGATGCAGGCTAGCTGTTACAAAGTAGCAGAGAGATAGAATAAACAGTTCAGAGATAGAATGTACAATCTGAGAAGCATAGATTAAGACTGTACTGTATTTGAGGACGATTTTAAAAAAATATGTAGTTTTATTAAATAAATGAGTACCCATGTTAAAAGTTAAAAGTGAACAATCTAAAATGATTAAATAGAGGAAAAGAAGAAGGTAGGAGGGATACATAGAGGTTGATCAATGAGCACTAAGTTATAGCCAGACATAAGAATTTCTGATGTTAGTATATTGTATATTTTTAAAAACTTTGAAAAAATATTTTGATGCTGTCACCATAAATAAATGATGTTTGAGGTAGACATCTTGTTCAAAATATACTATATATACATGCATTAAAACAACATATAATAAAAAGTACAATCTTCATGTTTTATGTATCTGTTAGAAATAAATATAAATTAAAAGGAAATTTTTATTTAAAAATTAAAATATAAATTATTGTGGTTACTGAATATATTCCTAAATTAAAAACATATGAAATTGATTGAGAAAGGTTTTAGCTGGTATAGGTAGAAACTTTTATTCACATTATCATATAAAGCACTAGTTTTTTATTTTGTATCTTTATCTTTCAAAATCTCAGGGGAAGAAAATTTTGGAATTTACTTCAGTGTAGGGAGGACACTTGGAGGTGACTGATATGTATATTAACTAGGTTTCTGTGATGGTATTATAGGGATAATCATGTATCCAAATTCATCTAATTATATACATTCATTATACACAATAATTGTTATTTATTTTATATCAATTACATTTCAATAAATCTATTTAAAATAATAAAATAAAATTTAAGGGATAATAACTTGTTCATTTTGGAATAATACGTTGATCTTTCCAAAAAAAAAAATGGAAAGGAGAAGAGTTGGCCAACACAAAATCCAACCAATTTTAATAAGCTTCTTAGAGAATTTTGAAGCTCATAGTTCCTCAGCGACATCCCTGACAGAAAGGAGAATGCTAGGGCCTATGTTCTCAATGGTCAGTCATAGGCTGAGAACTGCTGCAGGGGCAGGAGGTGACCCTGTCCACCAGTTCCTGAAATTGCCTGGCAATTTTGAGCTGTCTTCCAGCAACATTTGGAGCAGCCAGAAGGGTAAATATTTCATTCTCGAAGATGAACCGCATTTACATATCCTAAAGATCACTTCAGAAGGGAAAAGAAAAAAATCTAAAATTATATAAACACACTTAGGATAGATAAGATGATAGTGCTATAAATTTTATAAGTTCTTGAAGCAAAGTTAATGTTAATGGGATTGGAACAACTGTGCGTATTACTGTATAGTGATCTGAGAAGCTCTTTTTTTTTAATTTAAAAAGAAAAAAATCCAGCAAACCTCTTGAAGATCATTATGTAAAATAACAATCCCAGTTATGCTCCTACAATCTTGTTTGGAAGGCCTATAGTGTTTTGGGGTCTTTGCTACTTCTATTTATTTGTCTTTTTTGTTTTGCGTTTTGTAGTAATTTGTTTTGTCTTCCCTCTTATACAGAAAAGACATGTAGACACTTATATATGCATAGAACTCCTAAACAGTTTATAAGAATATATTATATAATGCATGATGAAATAACAGCTATTTTGAAGAAAAAGAGACACAATGGTATTCAATGTTAATCTCATAGTTTCATGTTGTAAAATCCAGCAATACTATTATTCTTTGTTCATAGTGATTTTAGTCTGTTTCGTATTGTTTAATTTCAACATACATGAAGGTATGGACAGCTATTTTGAAGAGAATGAGAGACATTATGACAGCCATTTCCTATTTTCTGGTTTTGAAGGCCTATAATGCCTTCATCATTCTGCTCTGATCAGTTTAATACTATTTTGTTTTGTATGAATTCATTGTGTGTGAAGAACATTGTGTTAGAACACAAGAACATTGGACAACTATTTAGAAGAAAACAAGAGGCATTATGGTAGCCAGTGATGATCTCCTGTTGTCTTGCTTTGAAATGTGTCATTTATATTGTTTTCTTCTGATTGGCTTTGTTCTGTTTTGCTATGTTTAGTTTTACCCTCTTTAAAATGAAAAATTTTTAAGTCACTTCAAAGTAATTTTAAGATAAGGGACTTGTTGCTCTCTTTTTTTTTTCATTTTCTTTTATATCTCTGGTAGATCATTCTACAGTATTGGAAATCATGAACCTCATCTTGAGACTGGATGCCAACTGTCCTTTCTCTTATGTTTTATTAAAAAAGAATAAGAAGTAGCATCGGTTTTACTTGCCTACATTTGCTCCCCTTCTATTAAGGACCATTTTCATGACCAGTAGCTTTTACTTAAATAATGAAAGGATCATTATGGTCTCTGCAGAGATCCTCCCCAAAGACTATGGTCCTCTATAGCAATGTAACATAAAACAAATTATGCATGACATGAAATTCATAGTTAGTACTTTTGGTCTTTGGAAATAATTTTCATGCAACTTACTGACTGTTCTTGAATAGGTTCTACTGTGTTTCACCTATTCATATATTTGTCCTCTTGAACATCAATTTGAAATCACAGGTAGAAAAAAATCATCAGACCTCTAATATAACAATTCCCCAGCACAAAGACACTGCAAATGTGTGATATGGTTAGTTGTGTCCATCTCTCCTTGCATGTATCAGCAAGTGACTTTATCTACTGAATAAAAGCTGTTCTCCCTATTCTTTCTGTCGTCTAGTCCTGGGTGTGCAATCGCAGGTAGGCGTGATGTTCTTCTGCAGAGAGAAGTCAAAGGTTGATAGACGACATTCATCCTTCTTTCCCTACCTGCCAACACTGAATCACTTTCTGCTGTCTGCATGTTTTCTGTACTCACTCACTTTATCAGCTAACCTCTTATTGAGTCATTTGCCATAGGCCTGGCCCAGGACTGAATTCCTGGAACACATATACACACCTAAAACACCAGGAAATGGTCTCTAGCATTTTCATCACTTTGGTGTAATTTTGTTTCGTTTTAATTAAAATGGGTACTTCCTTTTGGTTACAGATTTATCTCTGGCTCTTCTTTCTTTTTCTCACTGAATTCTTCCTGTAGGAAATATTGGTGAACAGATACTGTTTATTCAACACTTACACTAAACATGATACTGTTATTCTTTCATTTAAGAATTGCAAGAAACCTATAGGTAAACACTTGTACTATCTTTTTTTAACAGATGAAGAATCTAAATCCTAGAAAGCTTAGGCTTTTTTTCCCCCAAATTCTTTGACAGTAGGTTGTGGAGTAAATGTCCATCTGTTTGACTCTATAAGCTCTGCTCATAATTGCAAGTTCACACTTCTCTTACCATAGTGCCTCTAAATAGTGTCTATTTGCTATCTCATTATGAGTGGAATTATGTCCCTAAAAAGTATGTTGAGCCCTAACCCATAATCCTGAGGATATGAATTTATTTGGAAATAGGACTTTTGAAGATGTAACCAATCCAGGTAAAATGATGCACTAAAATAGTTTGGACTCTTAATTCAATGATGGGTGAATTTAAGGAGCAAGAAGGTCTAAATGCAGACAAAGGAGAAACCATGTGAAGAGCAGAGATTAGAGTGATCCTGCTACTATCCCAGGCATGCATGAGGTTAGCAGGAGCTGGAAATGGCAAGGGAAGATCCTCTCTTAGAACCTCATGAGGAAGTGCTATCCTGCCTATACCTGCATTTCAGACTTAGCAGAATTCTGATGCATCAGTGTCTGTAGTAAGCCACTAAGTTTGTGAGACTTCACTGTAACAGCTCTAGAAACAGTACAACCCCTCACGCTCATTACTGAGGTACAAACTCATATTCCCACCAGCTTTTCCACAGCCCTCTTTGATGACATCTGAAGTAGATAAATTTAAAGTTTCTAATGCTGTCTTTGTCACTTGTCTGTGTACCCCATCTGCTCTTCTTCCAGTGCTCCTTGTGCCGAGAACGTAGTGTCCACCATCAGAGTTACATTTGAAAAACTATCATTTACTCTGCATTCTTTTGTAGATATGTGATGGGTGGTGATAAGATACCAATGATCAGGACAAATACTATGGGCAAAAAGAAAAGCAATTAATGTAGTTAACACTACACTAGTGATTACTACAAGCATGTAGTTCTAAGGGCTTTGTATATATTGTCTAATGTATTCCTTATAATCACTCCATGAGGCAAAACTAGCAGCACGTCAGTTTGACAGGTGGGCAAGCTGAGGCACAGAAAATATGGATGACTTTCACAGTGTCACACACCAGCCAGTAGCAGAACCAAGAGTTGAACCCAAGCAGCCTGACTCTAGAGCCCATCTACCCTATGACTGAGTTCTTGTCCTCTTGGAAGGTAATATTGTCTATTTTTAAGGATTATACAGTCATGTAGAAGAGATACAATGTTAAATAAAGGGCTTTATGTCTGATGAATATAAGGCTGCAAACTATGAGAAGTAATATGCAGAAAATTCATCAGCATTAAGAAGGATCTAGAGAAGTGGTAGAAAACCTATGGCATGCCTGCTGCAGCGGGCTGATTGCATCACTGAAAGCTCTAAAACATGCAGCATCGTTCATCTAGACGATCAACATTCCATAGACTAGAAACAGCTTAAGATGAGACTTGATGATGGAGTAACATTTCTCCAGGTAAAGAGAAGAGACAAGAGGATTTGTAGACTAAAAAAAACATGCAAAGGTCTTACAATGGAATCATACCACACCTCCCTGTCTCCTCCCCTTTCACTCTTCAAGTCCACCTGGTCACTGAGTGTTAGTGAGCCCATTTTATAGATATTTCTCACTCTCTACTTATTCACTGTCAATTCTAGATAATAGTATTGCTTCCTAGCTGCTCTGTCTGCATTTACTCTAGGTCAGAATGACACATGACAGCCACAGTTATAACTCAAATGCAAGTTCGATTTTGTCTTTCTGGCTGCAGATACTAATAAATTCTTCTTCTGTTCAGCGTGTAATTCTCATATGAGTTGTGCTGCTGTGGACATTTTAGATTTCAGTCTTTATGTATCTTTTCTTCAAGTCTGATGATAGAAATCCATGATTTCTGACTTTGTCATTGGAGAACAGCTCCACCAGATACTTCAGGACATCATGGTGCCTCCGTCAATTATAAAAATTTTCTCTGCATGCTATGGGGTGAGACTGTGATCAAGAGCCGTTCATTTATTATCCCTTCTCTTTTGACAATGATCGGTATAAAATAGTAGTTTTCAAAACTGAGAGTGCATAGGAATCACCTTAGTTGGTTAAACACAAATCAGTGGAACTTACCTCAGAGATTCTGACTCTAGACCAAGGGTGAGACCAGAATATTTGTATTCATAGTATGTTCCAAGATGGTACTGCTCTGTTGGTGTTGATGCTGAAGATCAACAATATTTCATATGCAAGACATGGTGGCTTTCCACATACTTAACAGAGCAGAGGACAGTTGTCTCCTTCCTTTGGGACCTACAACTTGGAAGGTGTTTGTCATAAACTGTGCCCAAAAATCTCTCAACCCCTAACACTTGGAAATAGTCTATCTACAGAATGAGGTAATATGGGTAAAATAAAGAGGAAAACAATTAAGAATGCTAAGGGAAGCCTAGACGGCATAATTTGGGTCTCTGGATCTATTTCCAAGGCTAGTGTTACTTCTATTTGTCTTTTTCCATATAAGCAAACACATCTCTTAGTACCTGTTCCCTTAAACTTGATCCCTTCTACTGCACATTTAATCCTTCAAATTAGATTTAGTATATATTTTTTCAGTTGCTTGCAATAGATTGACCCTGGTTATATGAAAGGGATAACATATAAAAAGCTTTATGATGGAACACAAGTGAATGTCTTTAACAACTCTCTAATTAGTTCTGGGCCCATATCATGCTGCTCCATTCAAATTTGTCAACCTGTTCTATCCCTTTCACCTCCCTCAGGCCTTTACCCATCTATCATTTATTAAGGATCCAACATACTATTACCTTTTCAGCTCAACTTCAGGTCCTCAAGAAGTCTTTCCTAGGAAAGAAACAAGCTAACTGTAGTCTGTGAGATCAGAGCCTTAAAGTTTCATCTACTACTGTTGTAGTTGGGCATTACAAGGAAAATAATTATATACAGGACACATAATTTATAGAATTATTTCATAAGAGTCACGTAAAAAATCAAATACAAAAGAGAGGAATCTGTGGGAAATCTGTCCATACACTAAGACCCAAAGAATCCAGCTGAGGGCCTGGATCCCATGGAAATGTCCTACATGAGTCCAGCTAAAGACCTAGAGGCCATGACAGTGCTCCCATGAGTCCAACAGAAGAGCTAGAGCCCACAACAATGACTCATGCGAGTCTGTTTCATAGATCTGCTCTACAAAGCCCCAAAGGTCAGCCATGGAAGCTAGAAAGTCTGTGCCAGAAGGATGAAGGATCTATACCAGTGGGTTGTAGGTTCCACACTGGATCAAGGAAGTGACGCTCAGAGTAAGGACAAGGGCTCTGCTGAAAAATACCACAGTCATCCTAAGTGACAATGAGCTCCTGAGCTCCTCCAATGATGAGATCAGCCAAGTTCATATCAGGAAGCCAGTGTGACAGGCTTTTCCTGGAGATTGAACAGCACGCCATCTTCCTCCCCAGAGCCAGGAACCAGTGAAGTAAAGACCAGATCTCCCTCAAAGTGAACTGTAGGCTTTCTCAGTGACAAGAAGGTCCTAAGCTCCTCTGACAATGAGAACAGCCAAGTTCATATCAGGAATGAAGCTCAGCAAGCTCCAACTACAGGAGAACCAGTAACAATATGGAGAAACAACAACACTACTTCTTCCTCTCCAGGCCTCCCTCTTATGTTGGCAATGATTCTCAGGTGGGTCATCTACACTCAGCACCATGCTGATTACGTTTAGCTCATATTACAAGTTGACCAACTGTTATCAATCCACCACAACTACCAAACAAGTAGAAAAAGATTTGTGTAATTAATTGTTTAATTTATGTTTCCTCTACTACAGTGTGAATTCCACACAGCCTCAGAATTTGTATTTTATTTAAAATTCAGTGAAAAGACTAGATACATTTGATTTCATAAAATTAAACTTTGGTGCACGACTATCAATTGTTACAAGACAACCACAGAATGTGAGAAAAAAAAATTTGCAAATAATAACGCTGATTAATGTCAGATATACTGGGATCAGTGTACAGCTCAACAATACTAGAAGCTCAGAAATAACAAGAGAAAGATTAAAAATGGGCAAAGAATTTGAATAGAAATCTCTCAAGCAAATATAAAAATCATCAATGTGTGTAGAAAAATGTCCAAAATTCTAATTATTTGAGAAATGTAAATTGTGTCATAATGAGACATCACTTCCTATCCATTAGGATGAAAATTATTTATTTTTAAAAATAGAAAGTAGGGACTCAGTATTTAGCTCAGTGGCATAAGCGCCTGCCTTGCAAGAGTGCAGTCGTGAGTTCGATCCCTGGTACCGATTAAAAAAAAAAGAAAAATAGAAAGTAATAAATACTGATGGGAATGTGGACATACTAGAACTTTTGTACATTGGTGGTAGCATATAAAATAGTATAGATACCGTGAGAAACAAAATGCAGTTCCTCAAAAAGTCAAACATCTAACTACCTTATGATTATTCAATTTGACTTCTGGATATACACCTAAAAGCACTGAAGTTAGAGATTGGAGGAGATGTGGATACATTTACGTAGATCACAGAATTATTTAAAATAGTCAAAAGGTGGAAGCAACATAAATGTCTTCAGTTGATAAATGGATAAATAAAATGAAGGATATGGATATTCCAAACTGCCATGGGACGTTATTCATCCTTGAATAGAAAAGAAAGTCTGATTCATATGACAAAATGAATAAAGCTTGAACATAGTATGCTGAATGAAATAACACAGGCTCAAAATCTTCTACAGTTTCAATTATGTGAGATATGTAATATAATTCATAGAGACAGAAGGTGAACTGGTTGTTGCCAGAGACTGAGGAAAGGGAGAATGAAGAGTTATTATTTAAATAATATAGTTTCAGTTGGCAAAGTTGAAAACTTTCTTGAGATGGATGGTGGCAGATATTTGTACAACAATATAAATCTACTTAATATTTCTGAGTCATACATTTAAAATTGTTATAATAGTAAATTTTATAGCATATTTATTTTGTTAACAAAAATTCCACTCAGTGAGCAACTGTACTATAATTCTTGGCATATAATAGGTGCTCAGAAAACATTGTCAGAGAAATGAGTAAACTGTAAATAAAAATGATATCAATGAGGTTATTTACCAACAAAGTTATAAATATTCAGATAAAAGGAAAAGCACAACCTACTTAAAACCAAATATAGGTTATGAGACCTTATATATACAAGTGTAAGTCTCTTTTTCTACAGATAAAAACACAATCAAATGTATATTCAGAAGAAAATCTGTAATTCAATGCATTAAGGGCAGCTATTCCTGGGTTGGGAGGATGGACTTTTTTTGGTTTCTATTTTATACACTTTGCTACTAGTGGAATGTTTGAAAATGAGCATAAATTATTTCTTATAAAGTAATCAATAAATATATTTTCACTTTGAAAATAAATGCAGAGCTTGAAATGCAAAACTTTAGATGTGGTCTGACGAGAACAGGTTGAAGATGGCTATCACTTGCCATGTTCAGGGCACTGAGCTCCTAATTTAGGAAGAATATATCACATGCCAGGCCCCCGGCAAGGTGTTTTCTGGCTTTGGGTTAATTCTGGAAAGGTAATTATTCCCACAAACTGACAGCCCACTCTGGGGAATTTTCTGGACAGGGCATGTTTTGCAACACAAAAGAAAGAATGAGGAGGTCGGAACTACTGGAGACTAAGCTTAGAAGTAACCTTTTGTGGTTTGCCTATTTTAACCCTCCTGCCTGCGTCCCACACATTGCTCACTAGTTTGTCTAACCAGGAAACTTGACCCAGAAAAATCAGGTGGAAAGTGAGAGGTGGCATTCCGCTGGGAGGAAGGATGTTATTGCTGGTGAATCACATCCAGTGGAAGCTTAAGTGGCAGCTGTGCACCTCCTTGGTCATGACTGGGTCACTGATGGGGCATGATGTTTGCACATCCAAGGTTAGCACCTTGGGGCTACTATGGGAAAAATGACTATGCAAAGAGAGAAGTGGATTCTTGCATATGACTTTTAGCAAATGGATAAAAAGAGGACTATGGAGAATAAGTTTGGGCATGGTTTTTTTTGGGGCATAATAGAGGGATAAACAAAGTCATCACCTGTAAGGCAGACATACCTAGTACTAGCTCCAGGTCTGCATTAAGTAGCTCTGGGTTGTGGTCAAATTAGTTAATCTCCTTGAACAGCTGTTTCCTCTTGAATTGAGGATGTTGAGTTCAATAATTTTCAAGGTATAACTTAGGCAACTGTTTAGTGGCGCTTCCTGTGCCAGGTGTGTCATTTATTAGCAGCATGTCCTAGTGTCAGTGGACTGCAGAATAGGTAATCCAGGTCCAGAGTCTAGCTGAGGCTGATGCAGGTACCCACAGCAATGTCTTCATATGACTTTGACTTTTACTGTCACAGACAATTTTGCCTGCTGTATGTCAATAATAATTATGTTTGTCTATATAGACCATCCAAATTGTAGCTAGTCACATTGCTAGTACTAGTGTGTGTATCTGTCGGATACATAAACCTCACTGGAGGTCATGTTTACTCATCAGCTAAATGAGGCAGCAAAATGTTAAAGAATTTGCCAAAATCACACAGGCAGAGAGCAGTGCATCCATTAGGATTTTCAGATTCCTCGCTCCTAACCACCATGCTACACAGTCTCTCTTAAGTAAGATGTCTTAGGAGCTACTCACCTCCTTTGTTCCTGTGTATTATAAATCAGAGATAGTTTAACATGAAAAAACACCTCTCAGCCATCTTGGCTTTTGTGTTACAAAGATCCTTACTGCAAAATAATCATACTTTTGAAACTTTGAATCACTCTACATCACTTGAAACATTCACTTGAGTCACAACATACATTTAATGTGCATTTTAGAAAATGTGGGAGTTTTCAAAATATTCTACATCACTTCTAAGGAAAGAAGATGGAAGAAATGGACAAGTCATGCTGGCTACTATTTGAATACATACAATTGTTGTGAACACCTACAGAGAAGGTAGGCTGGGAGAATTCCTCCTCCCCATACAATGTTTCTAAGTCATGTAGATTTGTCTTCCTCCGTATTTCCTGTGGACACTTTTCTTGGTGTCCCCACTGCTTCAGCCAAAGAACTAAAACAGCCCTCATCACAACACCAGGTGATTTGGTTTTTCCCTCGCTCATTAGACCATAGTAGTTTGCTGTTAATTCCATAGCTTTGACTTATTTGCTCCAGAACTATCCATGGTTTCAGCTTTCCTAATGATATGTAACTGGGCATTTAGGCTTTGAGACCTAGTCCCAACTTACTGTCTGTACATAATGTGTCACTCCACTTTCTCCTTTATTCTAGCAAATCTTTACCATCCTGTGTTTATTGACTATGTTTACTATTCTCTATGCCTCAGTGGAAACGATTGCTTTTCCTGGGATGTTGCTCTGAGTTTCAAGTTTTAGTGATTCTCTCAGAGTTCATTTCTCAGACCTCTGAACCTCAGTCAGTTTGGCTGCTTTATCTGCTAGTGGCTCTGGGCATGGAAAGCTTGGGCCACTGAGTGAGTTACACTTCTTCCAACGGCAGCCCCCTCACCTGCCCAGGCCAAAGCACATCATACTGGATACAGGAACTACACATCTTGATGTTCTTATCTTCATACCAGTAATATCTATTTAATATTTTTCAACACATATAAAGCACTAAGCTCAGTGACAGGACTGAGGTATCTCACTCAGACTAAACTCCCAAGGTCTTTACAGTCGTCCTGCTCTGACCTATCCAGCTACAGTATCCTCACTGTCCATAGAACATGCATGGAATTCCACCTCAGTGCTTTGTGTCTGCCTTCCCACCAGGTTTATCTTTCCCTAGTTCCAACCTGCCCCAACCCTTTACCCATTCCAAGAATTTGCTGATTCTTCTGTGTCTTGAGAGACTTCTCTGAGAATCCAGGGTACAGCTGTACTTACTTCCCATCCTGAACTTCCAGTCCTTTAATTCATTTACTTATTTCTCTACTGCCCAATGTCCTTGGATCTCCTCTGGTGTTTACCTATTTTTTTATTACTATCACTGGAGCATTATAGCTACTCTTTGTATTGCTAGATCCTTAGACCGAGAAACACACCTTACACATAATAGGGACCATATCTTAGTGATAATTTGTTGATAAATAAAGGGACACAGAGTTGCTCAGTCTGAAGCCTGATGTTTCTCATGGACAACCAAGAAGACGTGGTAGACCTGTCACCCAATAGAAGCACTGTTGTATGTAAATAGAGGTAGCCAGTTCAGACTAGGACAGCCAGGGAAAACAAAATCCATTGTCCTTGCTTTAAAACTGGCATAGCTTATTAGAGGTACAAATAAATAGCAAATGATGTGAATTGAAAATAACATTGTTAAAAGACAAAATGAAATTCCCTTGGCTAATACAATATCCTTTAAACCTACCTGCAAGCTTTCTGAATGCCTCCCTCCACAGTTAGCACTTGGAGGAGGAAGCCAGTGAGCAAAGCCTTGAAGGATGAATGAATAGGCTCTGAAGCAACATGTGAGCATGCAAATTTTAAATGCCACTGGTGATTTGGCTGTGAAATGACTGTGTTTCCCTGTTTATCCATTTGACTGAGACACTGAGAGATTTCACAGTCATTCACACTGTTCTATGGCTGGATAAAAGCAGGAATCTCTGTAGGGAGGGGTTCTTAACAAAGCTATTCTGAAAAACAAAACAAAACAAAACAAAACAGCAGGTCCAGTAAGCTGAGCTTACACCCATTACTGGAGAGGACTCCAAATTTATTTCAAGAAGTGGTGTTAGCAGGAGAGTTGACACAGCCTTATCCTGGTCAATTTTATCAATGGAGATTTGGAAGGCATGACGTCATTCTAACCCATGGAGATCTCGTTGCCCTCATGTGCCTCCCGGAAAGTTCATGGCAGTCTGCCTCTGAAGAGACATTGCCTTCTTAGGATGACAGGCCTTCAAAGGGATAGGTGAGAAAACTGGGGGAGGTGGTCTACCCAAACTCACCCAGCTTCCTCAAAGTGACCCAGCACTAAAACTCACATCTACATTCCCAGCAGCCAAGATTTTGCTTTACGAAATTGTCTCTCAGTGCAAACTCTTTAACAGTTTTGTGCCCAAGATAAAGAAAAGTCAAAAGCCACATTTGTAATATTTCATATGCAGGTCACATGTAGCACAAGGCATGGCTTATTTACAGAAGGTCTCTACTTACATGGTCCTTGGGGTAAATTTCCCCCAGAAATGATAAGGATGGTGAGGATCTTAGCAAACATACCAGAAAGACCACGAAGCAGGGCCTGGATACACACGGACACACATGGGCACACGCTCCCCAAGCCTTCCTCCACTTCCAGATACCCAGTGCTTAACAATATTGTCTAAAGTCTCACACAAGACAAAAATCAGGTCACCGCAAAGAGGGCTCAGAGTCTCAGAATCTCATTTTCACCAACGACATGGGCAAGTTACACACCTGATGCAGACTGGTCATTATTTACATGCATCTAAAGACAAAACTTACAGCCCCTTACAGCTTCCAGGTTTTATGCTGATGTGACTGAGTTGTTTCTTAACAGTTGATTAAAAGCATCTTCCAGCAAGAGGTCAGAACAAAAGTAAAGAAAAAAAAATTCCAGAATGAAACAATTAACTCAAGACAAGAGTTAGGGGTGGTGTCACAGACTTACCAATTTGCGTTTCCATCTATTCAACTTACGTTACACAACTCCCAGTGACCTGTCTCAAGTGTAGAGTAGAGTAAGACATAACCTCCACACGTGTCAGCAAAGTGGTTAGGAATTGTGGTTCTGAACTTACTGGGAGCCAAAATTAAATAATTGAATAAGACATTCATAGTAACTACAAAGACTAGAGGATTATAAGGAGAAAAGCAACCACGATTTAGGGAAAGAGAAATGTCCAAATGCATGGCTCATTTTTCAGATGCCCTGTCTGGACATATAATTATAAATGCTCTAAAAGTATGTTTGGGATTGTAGGGCTAGCCAAAGTCTGAAACTAGAGTATCAATTTCTCTAAATCAAGGATTAGGCCTGATTTATTTCTGTCTTTCCAATAATTACCCAGGCTTGACACTTTGATGATCCATAGGACACATATCTTGAATAGTTTAATGTGACAATAAAATAATTGTCCAAAACAGCAGAAAATTCGACTCCAAAAGTATGTAGCTTAGACTCTGAGTGCCAATAAAATGCAAATCCCAGAAATTAGTCTGAGGTAGAATACCAAGAGAGGTATCTTGGGAGAACTAGAGTTTGAACAAGATTCTGATTAATGATAATCCTTCTCATCTCCTTGATGATTTAGAAGACATTTCTGCCAGGTTTACTAATACATGTCTTTAATCCCAGCACTTAGGAGGCTGAAGCAGAAGGATCACAGTGCATTTGAGGCCAGCCTGGGCTACAAAGTGAGCTCAAGCCCAGTCTGAACTATATAGTAAATCCCTGTCTCAGAAAGACAGACAAATAAATAAATAAATAGCCCTTCTATATTCATAAGTCTAGTTTAAAACAACCTGAAGTTGATTGCGATTATTTATTGTTCCCTTCCCCATAACGGGAGTCACTGACACTTGAAAAGTCACCTGCTGATCAATGCACATTGCAGACTCATATTTGTGTTCTCAATTAGCAAGTTGCAATTACTGGATTTATAAGATGTTTTAAGGATGTGTCAAAATCAGACACTGAGGTAAACTTCTTGTAAAGATAGTCACAATAATCCTAACATAATATGGTTGGAGTTTTTCTGGCAAGTGTAACTACAGCTCAGGCTTGAAACCTATTCCTGCACTACAGCCCACATTCTTCCCTTCTGGAATCCTGACACCGCAATGTGCATTAGCTCACGGTGGCCTGCTGAAAAAGCACCTCAGTAGCTTGACCACTGCCAAGCGGGAGAGCAAGACCATCTGAGACGATGATGCTCTATTAAATAGTTAACTGCAGTGTGTTAAGCGAGCCCAAGTGAGACCAGCAGAATAAACAGCCAATAAAAATTTTTGACCCATAGAACTGGGAACAAATGAAATAATGTCCTTAACTCAAGGTTTTACAGTGGATTTTAAATAGTTATAGGTAACGAATGCAGAGGATATTAGTAAAATATTAAACAATGAAGAAATAAGCCAATCAGCGTCCTTGTGTCATGAATGTTAGTAGGACAATAGAACTTACTAAGTGCAGTACTGTGATAAAACTAAACAATCTGCAACTGTTAACTCCTCTTTCTTCATGGCCAGAGTAAGATACTGGGGATGAGACCAGAGAAGTAACTTGTCTTTGTCGCTAGGAGCTTCTCACAACATGACAATCATGAAAGATCACAGTGGCCAATGCCTTCCTGCACCCTCCTTCCAGAGACCCAACTAACCTGGGAATCTCTCTTGGAAAGCAGCAGATGTACTGGGAGAAAAACATCTTTCATTTTATCTGCATTTGTTATGGCTTTACAATATCATGTAAACTTATTCAAAGATGCAGAAGAAATGCAAAAGGAGCTTTCAAGAAAATAACCACATGATTCAGTATTCAGTGGGATATTTATTTAAAAAAACAAACGTGAAAATGCTTTTGAAATGCAATTTTTAGTGTATTTGTTAGCTGACAAGTTGATATATTGGGTAGGGCCACAAAGTCATGGTATACTTAAGATGCTTCCAAATTTAAGTTCTGTTTTTAAAAACAAATTAATTTCACATGTACTTATAAAATGTTTTTAAGATTATCCGAAAAAGGAAACAGTTTTTATTAGGAAATTTGCATTTAGCTATTGTAATGGCTCTGACTCATTAAATGACTCATCCATTTCTATATCTAATTTAGCAATACTGGTATATTTATAAGGTTGTTTTTGGTGTGCAGTATGATGTTTTTGGATTTTGTATTTCAATTCACTTGGTTCCAATCATTCTCAAAGTTCTGCTTTACAGCCAAGAACGCAGACCCACTTACCAGACTCTTCTTAGCACACTGTACTTTTGAGCAAATATCTCTCTATGGATGTTACAGTACCTGGGAAACTTGGAGCAATTTACACTAAATAGAAATAAATATAAACTGTATTTTGGGAGGAGGGGCACTAAAGGATTGAACCTAGGGACTTTACACTGGGCCACAGCCCCAGCCTTTTAAAATGTCTTTTTTTCTTTCTTTTTTAAATTTAAGCCAGAGTCTCACTAATTTGGTAAATTGTCCAGGCTGGGCTCTAACATGTGATCCTGCTTCAAGGACCCAGAATGTGACAGTTGCAGGCATGCACCACCAACCCAGTCCTCAGCTGTATTTTTTCACACTATAAGATGTAACTATATGAGCCAAAATATATTCTGCAAGTTTTCTTTCCCTTCAATTTAACCAGATGGCTTTGTCAACAAATGTTTTACAAGACAAAAGCACATCAAATCAATGTCTCTATTTATGATGCTAAATTTAGATGCTATAAAATTGTACTTTATCTCAATTTCACCCCAATCCAGTACAGAGTATAAACATAATAGAGTTGACAATAGGAACTCAGCCAAATGTTGGTTGCTTCGTGTGTAGATGCCCCAGGATGACACTGAAGTGCACCTTCTGCTATTGCTTATGTTAAATCGCTATTTAGCTGTTTGCTCAAAATTACCTTTAAATACCATTGGAAGTAGCTTCACAAATCCAGTGGCTAATTTTTTGGTTTTTTTATAGATATACTTTCTTAGTTCTTATTTTATTGATACTGGAAGACCTGTCACACAACTAAAAATATTGTTAAAAGATGAGAATGCTAGATAGTCCAGATTTACATCAAAGAATGAATGACAAAAATCCCAGTAGCTAGGGCATTTCACACCACTCTATGGAAAGACCGCTGATCCTTTAGTTTTCCCTCACATTTCATGTACACCTCATCACTTCATCTGTCATTGAACCGCTTTGCCATTTCCTCCACCCCTGAGGCTGTGGTGAGGTCCATAGTGTGGCTCTGTGGGGCACCATGTGGCCACAGCAGCAGCATTATTGGATATTTTTTTCAGCAACATCTGACACAAGAAAGGTTAGGTTTTTTCTCTTCAGTCCTGTCCATGGTATGACTCTGACGGGAAAGAGCTGATTATTTTACTGGTAAAAAAAGCTGTGAAGAAAAAATGCTCTACCTATGATTGCCATTCAAACTTACATGCAAGGTAAAGGAGGAGTGGCCAGTTAATCCTATCTCTCACCTTTCACAAGATGAGAACACATGGAAAACTTCCATACCATCCCAGCTAACGCAAAGGCATCTATTCAGAGACTTTGGACATATGGTTGGTTAACTGGATAAGGTAGCAGGGCAGTTTTTTCCAGGTAAATTGAGTTCTTTGGCACCTAACTTTAAGGTATATCCTTCTTATAATACTCATATTCAAATGCATAAGTGGTATTTACTTAAAAATCCCAGAAAAAAAATTTCTTTCATTAGCCTTAAATTAGTACAAACATCAGTATCTATAAAATGCTTGCTTTAAATGCAAAATCATAATTTTATGTACATTTTACATATGTGGAAAAAGAGTTTGGGAGAGTGATTTCCATCTTTTCTATGTACCAGTGACCTGTGGATACAGAGCATCTTGCTCCTTCCAGGGCTTGCTCTTTTATTGGGTTCTGTTGTTATGGTTGTTGTATTAAATGGTATTTCAAATCTCTCAATGAATACTCCAGTCTGAAGGTCAGTGTTTAAGATCCTTATCTTGTTACTGAGAGCCCTATGGCTTTATCCAATCCCTACGCAGTTATATGGGGCATATCGTCTACCTCAGGCTTCTCATTTGTTTTTTTTTCTCCCAGCCAAATATGATTAAAGCACACTTAAATGTATATTTTTAATGTGTTCCATGTTTATGTGACTTTGCATATGCTGTTTTCTCTGTCTGAATCATCCATTAGCCCATGACTTTTATTCATTTAACAAATATTTATTGAGGATCTACAATACTTAGACTCTTCGTGAGGCATCTTAATTTGTCTCTCTATCTCCAGTGTCTAGTCAAGCACTTAAAGGAAGTGGGTTTGTGTGTTTCTAATGAGCATAAGTGAATGAATATGGCATCTTTTTGATTTCAAGAGTCTGAAGGAACTACTATTGGGCAAGGCATATCATCATAGGTAAGAGAGCTCACATGAGCAAAGAGCAGACTCAAACTCAAGAGTTTTGTACTCCTTGCCTCCTTTCTCTTTGATGTTTTGAGTTTTGATTTACTACAGAGGACAAAGACTACTAACACAATAATAAGAAAGCAGTTATGATCTCACGCCATTTAATTATTCCTGCATTCCAGCTGATTTCCTCAGTAAGACAGCAAGATACTCAAGTAGAAATCTAAAAAGCAGACCTGACATGATTATTAGTAGCAAAACCGCTGGTGGAAATCTGACCCATCTTCACAACATGTTGCAGGAAGCTTCCCCTCATATCAAAACCCATTCCAAAATGTTAGGACCTTTTTATCTTGTATAGCACTTCACACTCATCTCTCTCCTGGCACATATTTTTGTCTTGTATTCATAGCAATTCATGTCTTCATGTCTTCATGTCTTGTAGCATATCATGAGCCATCGGAGGACAAAGTGCAAGAACACAGCCATTATTGCAGCAGTTGCCAATATGTATTTGATGTCTGGTGATTTGGTTGGAAGTTTTAATCCATTATTTGGACGCATTTGAGCTTAACAATGTTCCCTCAATTGCTTGCAAAACAGAGAACTGCTATTTCTTCTATGTGGCTATGCTTCCCAGCACCTTCCTCATTGCCCTTCAGCCACACAGCCTCTCTCTGTCTCCTCAATGACATCCCACTCTCTGCTCCTTAGAACTCTTCACATAAAATACCCATAAAACCAGTCTTTTCCTCTAGTATGTGCATACTCCTAGGCATTCCAATGCACATGTGTATAACAGACAATTATAAAACACACAAGGCACATGCACACATGCATGCACATACACAGTGTACTTTCTGTACACTTGGTTATCAGCCTCAAACATTTCTTTAAAGTCAAAAGAGCTCAGGGACAACTTCTTGAGCCAGTCTGTATAGACATCCAGTTCCCCAGTTATTATAAAATGCCATGATACCCCAACAACTTGCATCCACTTTTTTTAGAGTAACTATAAACTTATTTGCCTACTTGCATGTTATCTGTCTCTTTACATGTCATATATGCTCATTTTATTGGCTACAGTATACCTAAGCACAATACCTGACATATAGTTGGTGCTCAACATATATTTTGGATAATATGTGTTTCAAATGGCTTTGCAAATATTTGTACCTCTTCTAAATCTTGCTACAGTGCTAGAAGTTGGAGGTGAGGGACAGAACCATCCTGTGTCATACAGCAGGATAATGAGCCATAAAGGAAATAAAACACCCTCCACTATGTTCAACCCCAGGCCAGACCCCTGCTTTATCTCCAAATAGAACAGTTTGGAAACAAAGTTAACAAGTACCTTTAGCATGACTTTGACCAAGGACTTTTCAGGAGCTGCTTTGAGGGATCTCAAATGCCCACTTGGGCAAGCAACCTTCCATCAGAAGCAGACGTGTGTTGTGGGCTCTGAAAGGGAAAACCTTCTTTGTGTCACAGCTGAAAGCACCACTCTGGATATTTAAAGCAAGCCCTCTTTTTAAAAATTAATGACCTGAAAGGGGAGAGAAGAAGCTGCCTATGTAATGCAGAAAGAGGAGCTAGCTGACCACAGCCCTGGTCCCTCTCCAGATGATGTCATCAGCAGCCTAGATAATATATCTGTAGCAATGTGGCCGACAGAGATGGAACAGGATTTCAACAGAAGTCAAAGAAGTTGGTGGCAACAGAATCTGAAAAGAAGATGTTTTACAAACCTGGCTGACCTATGTTTTTATATTCTCTGAGTAATTAGACTATCCAGTGAATAGCGTAGAAACCACAGTTATCTCTGGCTCTAGGAGCCAAGATATTTGCAGTCCATGAGAATAAGCAGAGTGGTAAATGGACCTTTCTCAGCTGCCTGTCTGCTGTGTGTGGCCTTTTATTTCAAAGTGGAGCAATGGAATACTTGATTTGTTTTCTCAAGAAGTCAACTGCTCTCTCACTGTGTATCACTAATAGGTTTTCTCACAAAATCAAAATTATAAATGAGTGACAAGTAAAAGAATAAACGACCTGGGCGTGGAGGACCATGCCTGTAACCCCAATCTCTGAAAGGTTGAAGGAAGTTCAAGACCAGCCTGGGTAAATTAGTTATGCTGAGTTTAAAAGCAAAAATAAATGCTGGCACTGTGACTCACTGCAAAGAGCCGAGTTTCAATCTCCAGCTCAAAGAAGAAAAGAAAAGAATGTGTAGGCTTGAAAAAAGGAATGGAGTAGAATGAGTGGGGTGATTTAATTAATTTTGGAGCTCCATTGACCATGTCTTTCATGTGCATTGCAATATCTATAGACTTTCCAGTCCCCAAAGGCAGAATGCCAAATAGTAAGTACCTATATTTATGATCCAGTCACCTTAGCTGAACAGTACAAAAAGATACATTAACAGTATCCAAAAATTCCCATTCCCTTTGTTTCTGTCTTTATCCAAGTCAGTTATTTTATTTGTTTCTCTTTTTATTTCCTAAAACATCTACCATCATACTTGCTCTTTACAATACATTTCCATTGCTAGTTTGCTATAAAATGTTATTGTTTTTGTAATGTTCCTGCCTAATATTTAGTTTTCCATTGCTTCTTGAATAAAGGTCAAGATCCTTCTATAGCTAGGATTGGAAGTTCCATTCAATCCAGCTATTCCCCTCCTGGGTATCTTCCCAGGAAAACTGAAAAGTTTTTCTGAAAACTTCTGAAAAGTTCATATCACAGTGATATATGTGCACCCATGTTCAAAGCAGCACAATTTGTGACAGCTAAATCTTGGAAACAACCAAGATGCCCATCAACTTCAGAGTGGATGAAAAAGATGTGGCATTTTTATATAATGGAAAATTACTCAGCTATAAAAAAGACGGTCTTCAGGCCTTCATAGGTAAATGGAGACAACTAGAGACTACCCTCATTAGTGAAATAAATAAGAAACAAATTTATAAATATCACATTGTGCCTCTAGTATAAAAAAGTAATAAGAAATGTAGGAGTAAAAAAACCTGAAATGTGTAGCTGCTATTGTAAAAAAGAGAGGAAAAGAAAGTGCTCTAAGGGATATAACTGCATGCATGATTGAGTGTGTAAAATAGATGACAATATTGCTGAATCTTTGTTAGATCGTTGAGCAGAACTGTTTGCAGTCTCACTGTTTGAATGCCTGCTATGTAGCCTTTAACTTTGTAACCTGAACAAGTATATCCAAGATGACAATATGTAATTTATCAACTAGTAATTTCTTACTGTTTATCTTTTCTTTTTTTGAAATTCAGTATTATTTCTATCCTTTTTCTGTTTTTTTCTCTTTAAATAAAATTGTTTTTAAAAAACATCCTTCTATAAAGAGGATCTCATGTGTTCTGGTAATTATATACCTCTCCCATACTTCCACTGACACATGTGGCTTCACTGTTCCCTTTCTTCAGGCATAATATGTTTTTATTTTCTTCACTATGCCACTGCCTAGCTTTTATAGATGCCATTCTTTCCACTTGGGTGCTCATCTCCTCATGCAAACGTGGTTAATTCTCATTCATGTTTTAGGTCTCAAACATAGTACCTCAATGAAATCATCTGTTAATCCACTCTCTCCGCCCATTCACCTACATAGGCAATGTTCTTTCTCATAACAACCTGACACTCTTCTCCCGCAGGGTAGACAATGTTCCAGTCATAACCTTATGTTATTTTATATCACTAATTGCTTAGTTAGTTATAATATGTGGATGGAAAGGAGTTGCTTATTCTCCAAGAGTAGGAAACAGTTCATGGTCAGTAAACGTATATTGAATAAGTAACAGAAAATTAACCTTTTTTTCTGACCCTGAGAAATCAAATGCATGAGATCAGTTTTAAGGAACCTGACCATGGCATGGATCATACCTCACATCATGCTATTTTCATTAAAAGCCTTTGAACAATCATTTTACAATGATAAAACTATTCAGCATAGCCTTCAAAATATAATTTGGATTACAGTTTTCCTCATTAATAAAGTTTCTCTAACACAGTACGACTGCGATAACGAAGTGTTGGAAGTACGGTACTCCAGGCCTGACTCACAGAAAACATTCAGTCAGTGCTTGCTCATACGCCTTTTATTTCTTCTTTTCTATTCTCTTAAACAAAGAGACCAAAAGTAATATTTGAGGAACAGCGGTAAAGATGGATGCTAATGATATTGTAATGGATTCAAGTAAAACACTAACGTAAATTTATTTTATAATCCATACAGGTTCCATGAATGTCTGTCATCACTGAAAGGAAATTTCAGAGACCCCTTGACTCAAAACTCACCTTTTGTAAAAATAGATACTAGAGGTGACTTTCCTGAGGACATAAGCTCTTAAGTGGTAAAGCTCAGAAAAGTTTGTCTCAAGAGATCAAAGTATGCTATGTACATGTAGTAAACTGCCAAAATGAAACCCATTAATCTATATAACCAATAGAAAAACAATTAAAAAATAAAGTAAATAGAATTCTGTGGCATCATGATCTTCTGGATAATTCATTTTGCAAGGGCTAAGACACCAAAACCTTTTTGTAAACTGGAATCTGGAATCCAGTTAAACAGTATGAGTTTCCATTTCCCAATTTCATGTTGCTTATACCTGGTCATAGGCAACCAACAGAAGGCAAACCAGCTTCCCTTCTAAATTTCATTTCAAATGGGCAAAACTATTGAACTATGATGAATGCAGACATGTATGAGGCAGTGGTGAAAAGAACTAATGAGTTGTTAGCCATACTTTGAAAGGAATTCGTCAGTCTCTCAAACACCATGAAATAAATGTTATCATTCTTAGATACAGGGTGGCTGAAAGAGGGCCAGTAGATTATCTTTCCAACACAGTTGTGGAAGAGACTGAAGAAAAAACAGAGGTCCAGAGAGTAGATATATCTTGCCCAAAGTATCACAGAGAATTATGCCGGAAAAACCTTCCTTGCACAAAGCCTTTTCTGTAGCTTTGACATTAGTAAAGAAAGTGACATCACTTCTAGGACATCTGCCCTAGTAGGTAGCATCTTGAGACCCAAGCCAAGGACACCTCCAATCTCCTTGGACATGCTTGTTCAGCGACTTGCTTGGCTGCCATCCGCCTGACTCACAACTTCAGTAATGGCAAGGTGTGCACAGTAAGAAATGAAACAAACACATGCCCATAGCTGGGCCAAATTGCCAAAATCATATTCAAACCCCTTTAGTTAATTGGAAATTGCTGGAGGGGACCTCCATTCTGCAACTGAACAACAAAAATGCTTCCAATGGAGACTTCACTCTCCAGAGGTGAGCTGAGATCATTTCTGATGGTGTAATACTCTGTTTATTTTTAGAACAACAAACTAGATCTCACTGAATGACTGCTGGGCATAACCAAGCCATGTGGAAGCTATAGCTCAGAAAAGATGTTTTCCAATTATGAGATCTTTAATTTGTCCTGGTCCATATTTTTAAGAAAAGAGGTTGATTATAAAGTCCATCAAGCTTTGCTTTATTATATTGTTAAAATATATTTATTAAATTGTCTTCAATATGGCCGTAACTGTTAGTTGCTAGGAAATTTATGTTAAAGTCATATTTATTAACTTCTATTGTTTGTATAGATAGACCTTTGAAGGCAAAACTAACAATGCCCTACTCTTATAAAGAGGACCATCACAGTTCCATGGGAGGATACAAGAGTCACCTAACCTTTTCAAGTTGTGGCAGAGAGCGTTTATCAAAGAAGTGACATTTAGCATGAAACCTGAAGGAAGTTTTAGTTGAACAGAGAAAGCATGAAAGATGTTTTAAAAACCTGAGTGTGAGAGAAGACCTGGAACAACTGGATAACTGAAATTTCCTGGGCCTGAAATAGTAAGATAAGTTGAAAGAATAAACTGAAGGTGAGTTGAAAGAAGCTGAATCCTAAGAAGTCATGGAGGCCACTCTTAGGAGCTATTTAATCCTAGGCCAAACAGAAGCAAAGAGCGACAGGAAGCAAACATGGTACTCCCCCATATTCTTCATCGGAAGGGTCACTGGACTGTAGGAGAAGAGCAGATGGTGACTGCAAAGCCAGGTGAGCAGTGGGGAGCTGCAAATGTGGTCACATGGAGAAAGGACACTACGTAGCATTGTGGGTATAAGTGACACTTTCTGAGCTCTTTTAGAATCACTTCAGCAGGAGAAAGAGGAAAATTTGAAGAAGAGGAAAGGGACCAAAGAAGAGGGACTGAGGAACCCCCTAGAGGAAGGGCATAAATTCAGGTATCACCAAGGAATTTGTTGCGGATCAACTAATTGGCCAACTTGGAACACCCAGTTGAATTGAATCAGCAGGGTTCTGGTATGGAAGACCCATCTGAAAACTGTTGCCCACAGCATAAAAGTAGAGCTGCAGAGAAAGATGGTGTGCTGTTGATTCTCCTGGAGAAACCTGTCATGTTGGTTTTCCTCATATGAGCCCAGCTGTTCTCATCATCAGAGGAGTTTGGGTCCTGGCTGGCACTGCGGATGGCTTCAGTATTCCTCAAGGGAGCTCTGGTCCTTACCTTGAGTGTTGCTACCTGGCTCTTGTGCAGTTCCCTCAGTCTGGTGGCACAGACCCTTCACCCCACTGGTGTAGATTTTCTAGTTTCCACTACTGACCTTTGGGCCTTCCCAGTGCAGATCCTTGATATAGATTTGCATGATACATTGACATGGGCTCTAGGTCTTCACCTAGACTCCTGCAGGACATAGCCAAGTGACCCAAGCCCTCATCTGGATTCTTTGGGTCTCTAGTGAGTGGACAGATCTCTTGCACTCTTCTGCATTTGACTTTTTGAGATGAATATATATATAAATCACCCTATAAATAGTGTGTCCTGTCGTAAACTGATTCCCTTGAAAACCTGGACTACAATAATGAGAAGCAGAGTAATGCAAAGGACATTCTGAGCAGAAACGGGAAAATAAACCCCCCACTGTGTTTAGGGAGCAATGCGTGGTGACCTTTTGGTAAGTCTAAAATGCCAGACCTGGGCATTAAAGAATCTCTTTTTTTTTTTTTGGTGTATATGTCATTGATAAAGAAACAATAAATTATTTCTTATGGTTCTTGTTTATTAGCTTATTTACTTTTGGAGTTCTAAATAAATGGTTTTGACAAAAACACACATTTAGTCTTAAACCTTTTTTACTTAATTTTTACACCTGTGAACAATGCAGTGGTACCTTGATTCATGAATTTAATTCTTTCCACGATTATGGTGGCAAAACGAATTGTACAAAGACCAAATCAAATTTTCCCATAAGGTCAACATTGAACTTAATCATTGAATTGAATTTGGTTCATGTCCAATTCGTTTTGCCACCATAATCGTGGAAAGAATTAAGTTAGTGAACTGAGATACCACTGTATAATAAGCTTCTCTCTTTTTAAAATTCAATTTGATAATATATTGACTTTTTGTTGTTGTTGTCCTATTTTGGAGGTGCTGATATTAAACTCAGCCCCATTCCCACATTCTAGATAAGCACAGTACCACCCGGAGCTACACCCACGCCTTCAGATTGATATTTTGACAATGTTCATTTAAGGATTCATGTCTTGCCATTGTTTTTGCTTTATATTCCCGTTGATTAATATTCTCTCATGTTTTTCTTATTTAAAATAAAGCACTAACATAAGAAAGTATGGATATTTATTAAACATCATTAAATTTACTTACACTACATTAGCAGCCAACATTAGAGTCATCACTGCAGTATTAGTAAAATAGTGTGTCTTAAAGTTTAAATGGGCATAGAGATGCCCATTGTCATCACTAGCTTAGAAAATTCAAATTATCACAATATTTCAGTTATCACAAATTATTAGTGAATTGTTCCTGTTAGGAAAAAAAACTCAATGAACTATTAAAAATAAAATAAAAGCACATCTTTGCGTTATTTTATAAAGTGAAATGGCCTTTAGATTTAATATTGGACTGAAAAATGTAGCAAAGCAAAAGGGAAGGAAGGAAAGAATGTAGAAAGGAAGGAAGATAGACATGAAGAAAAGACAAAACATTAAAACAACCACAAGAAGATAGAGGTTAATATTTTTCACAGTGTTGGTGTTCCAAGAAATTTTCTATAAACAACCAGTAAAGGAAATTATAAAAGAAAAAGAATGGTAGGTTTGATTATATTAACTTTAATTTTTTTAATTGCTATGGAAAATATTCACCAACACACTTAAAGCTAGTATTAACTCATTTTTTTAAAATTTTATTTAAAGAGAAACAAAAGCATGTAAAGGGTAGAGGTAATACAGAATTTAAAAAAAAAACAGATAAACAATAAGAAATTACTAGTTAAAATTACATATTGTCCTCTTAAAAATAGTTGCTCAAGTTACAAAATTAAAGCATACAAAGTAGATAGTCAAACAGTGAGAGTGTAGACAGTTACGCATGCATGAATATCTGCATGAATTTCTATACTTTCTGTATTAGAGGAAAAAACAAAACTTAGCCAGACAAAACAAAATAAATTCCTATAAAAACATGAAACCAAAAAGTCATATAAAACCACAATTCAAGGTGATCTACAATGATTACTGTGTTGTTTCTTATTATTTTCAATAGAATGTCTATATCAACACGCATAACTGAATATAGCAATATGATTGAGTATAGCAGTAAATAACAATATTAGTAAAAATAAAATATTGTAGACAGTATAAAACTTCAAAGGCAGGTAATAATCAAACCACTGTGGATATTCTAGTGGATCTTGTCATCTTAAGTGCAGTTGCCTATACTCTCAGACTTGATATTATCAACCATAACAGCTTTGAATAAAATCTATCAATACAAAACAGCGATCCAACAAACCAGATTTGATTATGATCAGTCATGGTAAAACAATGTTGATTTTACAGAGCTTTAGATTAAGTTAATAGGAAATTAAGGATGATTACTGTACTATATCCTGTTATTTTCAGGATTACTGTCTGTGCCCTCAAATCTAGTACAGGAAAAAATGACTGGAACAGAATATAATACATCTAAGCAGATTAGTGTGGGTAATGTGGGTTTTAAATCCTGGTGCACTATTTACAATATAGCGCATCAAGACAATCTATATTATAGTTTCTAGTTATCCTTCTCTGCCTCATTTCTGCTATGCTATTTTTCTGCCTTTGTTTGTCTAGTTTTCTCCTTCATTCTACTTTCTGCCCCACTCATTGAGGCCTTTCTGCCACTGTTCCTAAAATCCTGGTTTTTTTTTTCTCTCTCTCTAGAATATCCTTCAGTATTCTCTGTAGTGTTGGATTGGTGGTCAAAAACTCCCACAGTTCCTCTTTGTCATGGAAGTATCTTCTTTCTCGATCAACTTCTAGTGACAGTTTTGCAGGGTACATCAATCTGGGTTGGAGGTTATTTTCTTTCAGGGCTTGTAACACTTTGCCCCAACCTCTTCTTGATCTGATGGTCTGTGTTGAGAAGTCAGCTGTGGTTCTGATGGGCTTACCTTTATAGGTAATCTGTTTCTTTTCTCTGATGGCTTTTAATATTGTGTTCTTATATTGAATTTCTGGCATCTTGATTATTATATGTCTGGGTGTAGATCTGCTTTGGTTGTAGGTGGCTGGAGTTCTGTATGCCTCAAACAACCAAATGTCATTTTCTTTTCCCATACTTGGGAAGTTTTCCTTAATTATTTCCGTGAATAGCCTTTGTAATTCACCTGTATGTATCCCTGCTTCTTTGTTCACATTTCTTATTCTTAAATTGTAGGTTCTCTTGTCATCTTCTAGCCTTTGTATTGTTACTGCCTGTTTCCTTTGTTATTTTTAAGAGATCTTTCCTTTCATGATCACACACTACCAACTTGTCTTCAAGTTTTGATAGTTTATGCTTAGTTTCTTTTAAGGAGTTTTTCCAGCTTTCAATGAAGTTTTTAATTTCCTGGTAGTCTCTTTGAATCTAATTCATGTATTCTATATTTTCTTTATATTCTTTATCAAATGTTTCTCTCCTTTTTTGTGTTCCTCCCTTCTTCCATCTGTATCATCCTGAGAGATGCTTCCTGAGAGCATTTCTTTTATTACTCTACTCAAATCCTGCTTTACCTGATTTAATATTTCAGTTTTGAGTTCATCTACAAGGTTCCGAAGATATCTCTTAATGTCCATTGAAGCCATATGTGATGTTGTCTGTTTGCTGCCTTCAGTCTCCCTTGTTTTTCCTTCTCCTGCATCAGGGTTCTCAGGGTTCTTCCTCCTCCTGCCTCTCTCTCCTGTTATGGCCCAGGCTTCCTCCACATGAGTTACAGTACAGGTCCCAGCCCCCTTCCCTGTTGGCCATGTTTCCTATGAAGCATGCTGGTGAGGGACCTCCTCCCTCTCCTGGCTGCTCTTGTCACTGAGGTGTAACCAGGCTACATATGCCTACCCCTCCCCACCAGGCCAGCCAAACTTCAGCTGCCTTCACCAAGTTAGTACTTGCTAGGCACAGGGAATGGATTTGGGATGGCTCATTGGGTCCTGGTCAGGGACATGGCCCAGTCTAAACAAATCCCATGAATCTGCTCTGGGGAGGGAGCAATCAACTGAAGTCACTGTAGCTCCCAGTTCAGGCTCTTCCAGCCCAATTCCAACATGTCGCCCATTTGGTCACGCCCTTCCTGGGGGCGGGGGTCTCACTCCCAGCACTGACCGTGGATTAATGAAGGTCCCTTCACTGGCTTTGCTCCCCGCTGGGCTCACCACCCCCCGACTTCAGCACTGCTGTGCTTCCTGTGAGTGGTGGTGGGAACGAGTTTGGGCGGCTCTGCTGGCCACGCAGATTCAAGCTGGCACAGACTTGGCGAGTCACCGCAAAAATGCTGTGTCCTTTAATTTTTAGCTGTTTCAGTTGTGGTCCCGAAATATTTGATGAGCTTTTTTACATTTATTTTCTTCCTGTGTCAAGAGGATCCATCTCCCTCTGTCTGGGTCTCTCCAGGATGTTTTATTCTGGCATATGGGTTGTTTCTCCCCGGAGTCTTTGTATTTTGCTGCTCACTAATTGGCCATCTTATCTTTTCCCCTATTAACTAATTTTAAAAAACAATAATACAATCACCTTCTTAAAAGTAAAAAATGTACATGTATTTTAAAATTCTGGAATGATTTTCAAAGCCATGAACATCTGTGATCTTTCAATTGTAATAGAATGAGTAATTTTAAAAGTAGTCAAATTTTCTGTCTTAATGTATTTGGACTCCTCTAAAAATATTTTAGACTGGGTAGTTTATAAACAATATAATGTTACTCACATTTCTATGGGCTGCCAAATCTGAAATCAAGATAACAGCAGGTTTGTTGATTGAAGAAGACTTGTTCCTCAGTGATGGTACCTTCCATGTGTTCTATCATGTCAAATGGGTAAACAAGTGCTCTCTAGCTGTTTTAGTAAGTGTATTAAGATTATTCATTAAAGAGAAGCCTTCATGACCTAATAACTTCCTAAGAAGCCCATTTCTTAATACTATCATGTGAGGGATTGTTTTCAAAATTTTAATTTTGGGAAGTGAGCACATATTTCATACCATGGAATTTTTTTATCTATGTTTTCTATTTATCCCTAAATGAAACATTTGTCATTGAACACATTTTAATGTGTGGTCTGTGTCTGCTTCTGCATGTTGAAAAGACACAGGCAGAGTAGATAGTGGATCCTAGAAGATACTCAATGATTCTAAAAGCTCTGCCATTCATTCAGGGCTATTTAATAAATAACTATTGTATGCACGTCATTAATTTGGCTATTGTGAGGTGTAGGCTAAAACAAAGTAAGAGTCATAATACGTTAATTTTCATTATTCATCAAACAAATATATACTGAATGTCTTTAAAATGCAGACTTGTACTAAATGCTCAGGACCTAACGAAAAGTTTTCAGTGGTGGAAATGCATAGAGAGAAAAAGCAGGGGAAGTTGTGCAAAGAGAAAAAAGTACAATATGATACCATGTAGGAAGTAGTGAAAGACAGGCTGCGGAGCGCTGTGTGAACAGACACAAATGAGCAACCACCTCTGCTCAGGAAACTCCTAGAGGGTTTCCTGGAGCTCATACAACTGTTCATCATAGTCCCATGGTCAGGAGTGCAAGGACAACAAAGGAACATTTTAAGGCACAGGAAACAGGCCTACCCTTCTTTGTCCTTTATCCAGGCAACTGAAATTCCCTTAGGCAAAGAAATTCTGAGAAAGCCCCTGAGAAAGCCCCTGAAGATACCCTCTCCACCCAGGACCCCACAGAGTTCTGTGTCTACCAGGGCTCTTCCTCTTGGCCTCTCACTCCAGTCTGAACATCAGTGCAATAAGGAAAAAAGAAGGAACTCATGTGAGCTTGGAAGGTGCTTTTTCTCTGAGTCACTGCTCCCCAACAATTAAGAGGAACTTCGGGGTGAGGCAAACCGGGGTTTCCCTACTCAAAATAAAGGCTAGTTCAAAATGAAGTTTCAGAGGAGAAAAAAATGAAGACTTTCTGTGTGTGATGCTTGTGTTAAACACACAACCTCATCATTTTTTCAACTCAGAACTACTATGGTCTATAGATCCCAAAGGGATTAGAGCAGTTAATATAGCTGTAGTGGTGCCTGGGAGCAGGATACCAGGACAAAGCTGTAAATTGAGCTCTGGTCTGGATTTTGCAGTTGTTTGTTTGATTATCAGCCCTGCCATCATTTGGTTTGGGTTTCATTTCACCCTATTAACAACAATTGTAGCTGGGTTTTAATTTCCTGCATGATTCTTAAAGTTAAGATTCTAAATTTATTTAGATGCCCTGTACATTGCAGCCCAGTTAATCTCTAGATTTGTACTAGTCACAAAGAAACCCAAATATTTCAGTCAGACTACAATGCAACAGGTAATTTCACAGCTAGATGCAATCATGTCTCAGTGACTAGTGTTGCTTGTGTTCCTTATCTGGAATTCTTTCTTCCCTCCCTAACTTTGTCAGCTTGTCTTTCTTGCTTTCACCAACCTCGACCAAGACTTATTGTTTACTTAGGCCAATGAAATATGGAAGAAGTAATAGTATTGGCTCTAACCTAGGATCTAAAGAGAAATGGCAAGTTCATATCAGCCTTGTAAGGCTTATTTTGTCTGTACGGAGAATATCATGTCCTAGGGAGCCTACATAAGACACATGGAGTCCACCTGAGTTTATCCTGAAATCTCCAGGCCAGCCTAACCCAGGCAAGCCCACGAGAACCCAGCCATGTGATGATATTAGGATTAATGTATATGCTTCAGTCAAATATGCAGCAATAGAGAAACCTGAAATATTTTTTTTTCATAAGCACCAGGGACATGAAAGTTATTGGTTCTGGGACAGTATTATTTTTGCCAAAAGCTGATGGCTGCTGTAGTCCTCCTTGAACCAGACTCCTTAGATTTTGCTATCCTGATGCAGAACAAGGCATTGTATTCATTTCCATTGCTACTAAAACAAACGTATTATCTTGTGTTTCTGGAGATGAGAAGTTAGGAATTTGCCTCTCTAAGTTGAAATCAAGGTGTAGGCAGGGATGTACTCTTTCTGCAGACTCCAAAGGAGGATCCATTTCCTGGCTTTTTCCAGCGGCTAGATGCTTCCCATATTCTTTCGTTGTTGGCTCCATTATTCAGTCTTCAGGGATCAACACTCTTCTCATGCTATCATCTCGCTCATTCTTTTCTTCTATCTTCCAAGGACACTTGTTATACTTTACAAGGACACTTGTTATAGTGAAACCACTCTGACAGTGTAGGACAACCTTTTCATCTTAAGGCCAGCTGATCCGCAATTGTAATCACATATGCTTTGTTATTTTTCTTTACCATATTACCTAACATATTCATGGGTCTCAGGAATTAGGCAGTGGACGTGTTTGGGGGTGCCATCCTTTGATCTATTACTTCTGCATTAATAGGAAGTCCAGGGCAGAAGAAGAATTTGTTATGAGGCTTCAGGCTCCAGCCTATACATCAACCCAAACCAAAGACTAGGTATAACCTATGTTTTGGTAATCTGGACCTATGTCTTACTTTAACTTGGCTGTGATACATAGTTTAAAATGAACTTTCAAGAGCATACTGCAGTGTTTCTGCACATTTTTCCTTCAAAATATTCTGTGGAACTGCAGAAAAATTCTCAGCTTCTATTCAGGCAGAGCCTTGACAATGTTCCTAGAACTTAGAGTAAATACTGTAACTTCATAGGAGTGCTTGGATAGAAGATCAGTTTGCATGGTTGCCAAAGGAAGTTCTTAGGATCAAACTACTCATCTGTTCAATAGCTTATGATTATCTTTTCCTCATTCCCTCTCCCTCCTTTTTCACTCTTTCTTCCTATATTTACTTCTCAGCTAAACTGTCTGATGCTCAGTGCTTATGTCATACTCAGCCAATGAAGGACTCAAAGATAAACTCAAAACAACTGCTATTGACCAAATAGCCTCGTCCTAAAATTGAGAGGTACTTATAGGACATATGGTCAAGTTTGTGTAGGGAAACTTGGTCTGGCCTCTGATTCAGGAAGACTTTCTAATCTATGGTATCTCTTCCCAGGGACTGTCCAGTCTGCTGTGCCTCCAAGTACATGGAAACTACTGTCTCATGAGGAAAGCCATTCAGTGTGGGACAGCTACTAACATCAGTGTTTCCTTGAGACATGCTTATAATTACCCCTAATCTTTTAAACACATCCATAACATCAGATAATCTTTTTTAATAAAAATACTCTGAGGGCAGGGGATCTAGCTCAGCAGCACAAGAGCCTGCCAGGCAAGTGTGAGGGCATGAGTTAGATCCCCTGTGCCAAAAAAATAAAAAGTAAAAAAATAAACAAAAAAATATGCTCTGAGATTTAGACCTAGAAACAATTCAATCTAAAATTTTCATTTGTTATATTAATATCCCAGGAACTTTAAACACACTGCATATTCAAATATTCTCATTACTGGTGAAATCATTTTTGCTAATTTAATTAAAAGTTTATAACTGAACTGAAAATGTTTCATGAGCACGAATGTCAATTAGTAAAAACAAAAGCTGAGTTTTTAACAACTTTACCTATTTCATTGCTAGCTCCATATCGTTGGGAATGTCAGTTTCAATTACCAAGACTCAGTGTCTTCATAAATAAAATTAGGGCAATCATACTCACATCACAAGATTGTCATGAGGAGAAAATTTCTTTCTTCATAAATTGCCCAAAAAAGGCCCTAAAATACTGTCTTGCTCAAATAAATGATTTAACTTTAGTTCAAGTTTCCAACTAAATAATGGAACATTTTCACAGTGCACATAGGAACAGGGAAAAATTTATAGCAAGTTATGTCTTCACTTGGAAATGATTAAGATATTCTATATTAAAATGACAAAAGCCATCATGAATTATAGTGATAAATGTCCATTTTGTTAAGTTTGGTTCTGTTACAGATAATATGAATCAATTATTTTGTATGTAATAAAAGTGCTGTTCCAGGTACTGACAATTTTGTGGTCTACAAATCCCCCACCTCTGAACAATTTTCCATGTAGTACCTCCCTACAATGGGTAACTGTAGTGTCAGTTTGAATAAGAAATGCCTAGAAGATTTGTTCTGGTGTGTCTGGGTGATAGACCTTCTAAAGATGAAGACTTGTCCTGGACTGGAGTGGCACCAACCAATAGGCCCGTAGCCTGAATGGAGCAAAAACAAAAAGAAAAAGGGAGTCTTGCTTCTGCTTCTGTGGAGGAACTTCAGTTTTCACCATCACTTTTGAACATCCACCTCCAGACTTCCTGTTTGGACTCTCCAGCTTCCTGGAACAGATTCACATGGGACCCTGCAGTGAGTACTTAACCTTAAACTTTGGACTGGATCCTTTCAATATCCACTGCACAGAGCCCCAGAGAGGGAAAAGTAGTCACTGATTCAGTGAACTCGTGACTCATTGGGTATCTCAGTTAGAGTAGTACTGGTCATTGGTATATCTGGTGCAAAGTCCCTGAGGCTGAACTTGATCTATTCACAGTAACCCAAACACTGATGCATCTCCAGGAATGTGAGGAGGAGGGACAGTCACAGTATTGGAGATGTGATCAAAGAGTAAGCAAGGGTCAGATCATATGAGACTTTTAAGGAAATGGGAGAATGTTTATAGATTATTTTTAGCATGATGAGAAATGTTAGGAAATATTTGAAAAAAAGGAGTTGCACAATCTAACTTACATTTTTTTTAAAAAAATAGCAGACAATGTTGTTAATTGACTGGACAGTGAGTATATCTGAAGGGGACAGGTTATAATGCAATCACATGCATCTCTCTATCTGAGGGAGGATGACGTCTTGGGATATATGGTAGTGGTAAAAATGGTCAGGTTCAGAGCATAACTTGAAGGTAAAGTCATTGAAACAAGGGCTGGGCGTGGGTGTAGAAGGTTAGGAAATGAAAGAAATCATGGATGACTTCTGTATTTTTGGCCTGAGTAATGTGAAAAAAAAAGTGTTGTTTATTAAAAATGCAAAGCTATGTAAAAATTATAAAGGCCTGGCAGGGAATTATGGTGGAAGAGAAATAAATCAGAAGATTAAATTTAGAGCTGTTCTATGTGAACTTTCTACTAGATATTTGTGTATGTAATGTGTTTGCATAGTTATAAACTTGAAAGTATCAGCATGTAGCTAACTAGTAATATTTCAGTAAGGGGGGAAAACAATGCCATCGTCAGCAATAGCTGTAGTATTTCTAAGAGAGTATCACCTAATGAGACATGTTCCAAGTGTAGGAGAGGGACAGAGAATGCAGCTAAACAGCTCCAAGAGTGGACAAGGAAGATAAATTCAGGGCGTGATGCTAGGAGAGAGAAGCCAATGAAGTAGGAGGAGACCAAGAGCAGGTGGCAACTTGAGTGCCAGCTGGAGAAAATCTTTCAAGAAGGAGTGGACAACATGGTCCTAGAACAACAGGAGACACACATCTGGCTTCTCTCTGCTCCGCAGGATAAAAGACTTGTCTGACTACATTACACCTATTTGCCCAACTTAGTTATCCTAACAGTTTTCTTTTCTAGTTAATGTCAATGTGGATACTCATGTGGTAAAATGTTGATCTAGATTTAAGTAAAAGAGAAAGACTGATCACCTTTAACTCTGTTTGTACCTCTCTTTCCCTTCTTCCTCTTAAGAGAAATCCCATGAAAGATGCAGAGTAATGTAATATGCACAGGCTTACACACGTGTGTGAAATTGCTGTCTGATTTCGATTAGGCAAGGCCTAATTTCTTATAACTCACATATGAAAATTAAACCACAAGCCAAACACTAAAACACAGCATTTGAAGGTTTTCTTGTCACATACCAGGTCTGAAGTTGGCAGTGCTACCTAAGAAAACCTCCTGAAGGGTGGGCAAGACCTTGCCTGGCCTAAGCACCACCCACCCTTGCCAGAGCCCCAGGTGTCTCTACTACTTAAAGGGAGGTGTTAAAAGAGATTTTTCTTTTCCAGATTGCTGGAAAGTGTTTGCTCAGATCTATTTTGGGGGCATTAGCTCACCACTGCTGTCTACTATTCCCAAGGAATTGTAAGAGCATTTCAAAAACATATTATTGCAGCCCTCCTCCTGTTTTCTCTCCTGAATTCTCTCTTTTCTTTCTTCCTTGACCTGTTTGGATGCAACATGAATTCGTCTGTTATGGCATGGAAAAGGCTTTCTGTGATCATAGCAGAGAACAGATGCGCTGCCACCCCACTGCCCCTTGGAGCTCTCAGAATCCATTTGCATCATAAACAGCTATGGAATGGTGCACAGAGTGCATGCAAACAGCCACGCAGCTGCCAGATCACCTACGTCGGAGTCACAGACTTCTGCTCAATGCAAAGGTCACTCTTGCTGGTTACATACTGCACTGGACATTTTGTTGAAGAACAAAAGAAAGTATGCAGCGTTACTGAAATATAGGGGCCACTTTTCTATGCCAGTTGTCAAAAAATTCTCAGAATCTTTACAACCACCTTGTAAGGTTTATGCCTCATAAGTATCATTATCCTTTGTTCACATGCAGCCAAAGAGATCTGACCAAGATCTATCAGAGCTCAACTATAAACCCAGGCATTTCCTTTGGTCTGGCCCTGAGTTTCCACAAAATCAGTCTCTAAGAGGAGTGGAGAGAGGAAGAGAAAAGTAATTGCTATCATCGAAAAATTCTGAGTTTACAAAGGGAATTAATTTAAAAGCATGAATTAATATAAGACATATCATATACCATCTTGGTCAAAATAGACTTCAGGCACATTTCCTATCTTGGCTTTATCTCTTTTTTTTTACATTATTTCTATCTGCCAGACATCATACTAGACACTGTGCATAATCTCTCACAGTCATAACAACTGTTATGTCACCCTTTAATGTAAGTAGAAGTGATACACTTTCTTTTGTGAAAATTTCCCTCAAGTGTCCTTTTCTGTGACATGGAACATTTGATATTTATGCTGACCATATGTGCACATACCCTGGTGACATAAACAACATTTATTCCCAATTTGATGACTTAAAAATCATATGGGGTTATTTGTTAAAAGTTGATCACTCAGAGTGACATGAAAGGAAACTTTCTCATCTTAAAATATCCTTTCAACTACTCTTTCCTATTTCTGGGACAGCAGATCTCCCTTATTTGGTAATACAAAATGCAGAGCTGATAGGGGGGAAAATAACCTTTTCTTTCGTCTAGCAAAAAATGGTCTACTTCTGTTTTGAATCACCTTCAAACAACTAGGTTTTTCCCTACAAATAGTGTTTTGACTATAAATATAAAGACATCAATATCTTGGTGAACTGCAGTAAATATTAAATTCTTTCCGTTCACTTGTCTCTTGACTCCTACCAGCAGCCTCAGTAGTGGTCTAGACATATTTTAATGTAAAGTGATAACGGTGCCTTTTCGGATCGACAGGAAAGTGGAGACGACCTGCTTTCACCCACCCACATCAAAAAGGGGAACGCACTTAGTGACCGTACGGCATCAGGTCTTTTACACATTCCCACTCTCCTCAGAAACAGCGAATGACAGAGAGAGCATGGAGGCTAGGAAAGAGGAAAAAAGAAGAAGCAAAGCATCCAGACGTGCTAACTTCAGCCTGAAATTCCAGCATTTGGTGGACTAAGCACTAAGGCTGCAAAGGTGTGTGTGTGTGTGTGTGTGTGTGTGTGTGTGTGTGCAGCACTAGGGATCGAACTCATGAACTCGCGCTTGCCAGACAGGCGCTCATGCCTCTAATTCTCCAGCCCTAAGGCTGCAAGTTTAACAACAGCCTGGGCAACATAACAATTGTCTTAACTGTCTTAGAAACTTTGTTGTCACTGGGACTCAATATCCAACACCCCACAACTGGAGAACAGGTTTATTTTGGCTCACAGTGAGAGAGAGAGAGAGAGAGAGAGAGAGAGAGAGAGAGAGAGAGAGAGAGAGAGAGAGAGGAGGGAAGGGAGAGAGAGAGAGAAAGAGAAAGATCAAGCTCAAGGGTGGGGGTAAGGACATAAGACTCTTCTGTACCACACCCCAATTGACCTATGTTCTCTGGCCAGAACTCAACTCCCAACATCACACCTAGCTATAAAGTCATCTGTGGACGGAGGATTATCACACTCCCATGATCCAGTCACCTCATCAAAATTGTACCTATGACCACAAAAGGCTTTGAAGACATCTAGATATAAAAAACTGGGGGGAGAATTTAACTGGGAATTGAACTTCCAACTTCATGCTTACCAGGCAAGCACTTAAACCACTGAGCTAAATTCCCAGCCCTGGTTATAAATAATTTTAAAAATTTAGAGAAGCTCAATTTCAAAATAAAATAATGAAGAGGTGTTGGGGGATGTAGGTCAGTGTCAAAGCCATGAGTTCAATCCCTAGTAGTAGAAAAGAAAGAAAGAAGAAAGAAAGAAAGAAAGAAAGAAAGAAAGAAAGAAAGAAAGGAAAAAGGAGAGAAAAGAGGAAGAGATAAGATAGAATGAAAAAGAAAGGAAGGAAGGAAAGATGAAAGAGGAGATAGATCAGAAAAAAGGAAGGAAGGAAAGATTGTGAGGAAAGTAGAGAAAAAAGAAATTAATTCAAAGTTCCAAGTATCTCATAAACTGGAGTACCAACATGTATTAAGACATCCATTATACACATAGTCAAAGAGGAATGAAAGTCCTTGGCTTCCTCCTTCAGAAGGCCAACTAATCCTTCTTTAATGGCTGGTACAAATCCCACCGCACTGAGTGCTAAGCTCTGAAGAGTGCTCATGTTTTCCAATGTATTATATCGAATGTATCAAGTTAATTCTACCAAGTGTTAGCTTACGCTCCTTCAACCAGGCCCTAAAGCATACGCATTTGCTGATATAAATGACTTCAGACAATTTTAGAGACTGTTCAGTGGAACTGTGGCTATAGTGAAAGGCGAGCCAGTATCTGACCTTACTACCTTCCACAAAGTTAAATGTTTGGGTTGCAGCCCTTTATCGAAAAGGGATACTACGTTCTCTTTTTGCCCTCTCTCATTCTCTTTCTAGTTTGGAATTTGTCTTCATGTCAACTAAAGGGTTCATAAACTATAATAGTTAAAGGCAAGAGATACAAGAGGCAAACTCTCCACAGAAAATTGCACTTGTTAGGGGCAAATTTCTGAATTTCACTATTTTGATTGGGAAAAATATTACTTTATAATAGTCTATAACAATTAAATGAAACAATATTTGTAAAGTACTCAGTATAATGCCAGAGATGTAGTAAGCTCTCAATAAAAGAGTGATTGTCAGAATTCTACATAGCTAAGCAATTTTTATCATCTCTATTTTACTCTCAAGCACTTTCCTTGTTGCCAAATACCCAGGTCTACATGATACATTGTGGTACCTGCAGAGCATTTTATTAGTGAGAAGAAAGAAACTATTTCCATAATAACCTTACATTTATTGAGTACCATGCCAAGTGCACCAGGTAGATTAACATGCTTAATTCTCGCCACACCCTGTGAGATATTCATAGCTAGTATTATTTGCCATTTTACAGAAAAGGAAATTAAAGATTAGAGAAGGTAAGCAGCTTGCTCAAGCTCATGTAGTTAATAAGTAGCAGAACTGGGATTCCCACTGAGGGAGTCTAACACCACAGCCCAATCACTTAACCAATGTAGCATGCTAAACTTTCTTCCATGCAACTTGGGTTGGGTCTCATTTTTAAAATGGGTGACAAAAAGAACAAACACTTGGAAGGTGGAATGTGCCCAGCTGTAAGCAACATTTGGGAATTGGCTTGCCAACATGGAAATCTGTTTCTTTGCAAGCTTTTATGAGTTATGTTGTTGAGTTCCTTCACTGGCTGTCTTCTGTATATTCTTTACAGATGACTGTCAGAGAATTTCTGGATTCTGGGAAGCAGCTGGATGGCTCACATAACCGTCTTTGCGCTGCTCTGGCACAGATGTGGAATGTTCTTGAATTCGACACAGATAAAAAGCAAGTGGCTATTGATCAGACTTTCGACACAATCTCCATAGATTTTTCTGCCATCATATTTTGCATCTTACAAATGATATTGGTGACCTTCTAAGCTTCTTTAAAATCATTTTGATCATTCCATTAAAGGATCTCTCAGTAGATGTCACAAGTGCAATTTGGATGAAGCTTCCTATGCGTCATTCACATAGTTTCAATCCACAGTTCCAGGTAGATAATGCCTTTCTCAGTCACTGCAACTATCGTTTTTACAATGGGCATAGGGTTGGTGGGGCTGCTGTCAAAACAGTCAGAGCCCACATCACAGGAAACATTGCTGGTATATAGCTTCACATATGTTTCCCCCATTTCCAGAAGAGTGTTATTCTGACTTTTAAATAGTTCCATATTTGGAAGGCGTCCAATTGAAATGAAGAACACACATTCCAAAGTGGGCTTGTAACTTCCAAGAGGCTCTGGGACTCACTCTCCTTGGAAACATGGCTCGGTGAGTGACCAAGCAGGCTCATGAGGAAGTCTTAACTTGAAAATGGAAATGCATTCTGTCCACCCATTTATTGATTGATTGATGTGTTATGTGTTAGAGACATCTGGGCCATATTTAGCAGGTGGCGGTATAGATACTTGATCCATCAATCCATCCATGATCCACCAGCTAGGGTGACATGAAAAACTCTCATAAATAGATATCATGAAGTACAGATAAAAAAGAAAAAAGAAAAACACCTCTAGCCTGAGACTTAACAGATAGGTATCACTATCTTTTTGTAATCTTAATGTCTTATTCAGCTGAGATTGGTACCATAAAATGCAATCAATTAAATGGTTTAAACAATAGCATTTATATCTTACCATTCTGATCATGAAAATTCGAGATCAAGATGTCTAGGGAGAGCTAATTCCTAGTCTAGGGAGAGCTAATTCCTAGTCTTCAGATATTTGCCTTTTTGCTGTACCCTCACATGATAGAATGACCCAGACTTCTAATCTCTTCTATTAAGTACACTCTTCCCTCGTGCAAACTTTATGACCTCATCCAAACCTAATTCTTTACAAAGGCTCTACCTCTAAACACTGTTGCATCAGGGATTGAGCTTGAAGACTCCCAAGTACTTATTGAGATTCCAAGTACTTATTGAGATTTAGGAGCCGGTGAACAGCCTGAGTGCAGAGTTGCCAGAGTTAATTCCTATTGCCATGTTCTGGAACCAGTGAAAGTTCTAGTTAAAAGAAGAAGAAGAAAGAAGAACAAAGAAAGAAGAAAGAAGAAAGAAGAAGAAGAAGAAGAAGAAGAAGAAGAA
>PVLA01006208.1:76021-128833 GCA_004027455.1 Hydrochoerus hydrochaeris | reverse complement strand
AGGAAATTGGTGCTTCTCTCAATGTTAGGTGAAGGCTGAACACTCCCACCCCACGCAGCATTTACTAAGAGAAAGAATCCTTTCCCAGAATTTACCTGACTGGCTGCCTGCACAACCTTTTGACAGCACGGAGCACCCCAGGAGCCAGAACCTCTCCCAAGCTCACATAAACTCCTGGATCAATGGTCCGAGCTCCCCAGTAAACACGAGGTCCTGTGTCCTGCCGTCCTCTCCTGGGCGATCATTCTGGGTCGTGCAGTCTACTTTCAGGTGCCCAAATCCAGCTGGCTTATTTCTACTTTTCCCACTGAGTGCATCCTATCCCTCCTGCTTCTCCCATCCAGCTCCGTTGCTTGCCCCAGTCGTGTCTGTCTCACATTCCACACCAAGGTTCACTCACTTCCGGGAGTCTGTGGGGGAAATCTGGCCCAGCCGCGACTGCTAATGCTCACATTGTGACTGGTCCTGCTCCCTCCCGGTGTGTTTGTGCTCCTGGCTAAGACTCCTCGCTTCTCTCCTGTGTCATTGTTCACCCAGCTCTGGGCTACCTTGATGGCAAACGTACGCAAGGCATTTCAGTCGACTGTTTTCATTTTATTCTGCTGAGGGTTTGGATGAACATCAGCCCTGATTAGAGATGCTAAGTTCCCCAAAGTATGTCTGATTTACTTCATTCAAGATTATATTTTCCAGGTGCATCCATTTTCCTACAAATGCCTCAGATTTGTCATTCTTCATAGCCAAGTACTATTCTTTTAAATATAGATTCCACATGTGGTTTATCCAATCATCTGCTGATGGCTGCTTCCAGGATGTAGCTATTATGAATTATGCTGCTGTAACATTGGGGTGCACGTGTCGCTGTGGTACGATGACTTAAGCTTTAAGTAGCAACTTTGCAACCTCCACTCCCATAAATAATAGATAAATTATTTATTGTATTCACCAGCAGGGGGCGAGCTGGGTTGTAGGAAATTTGAGAGCCCTCCATGGTGGTTTCCATAGTGGTTGTACTAGTTTACTTTTGTGCCAACAGTGCAGGAGAGCCCCTTCTTCACTCCCACGGGAAGGGGACAGGGATTAAAGGGCGGAAAAGGCTGTAAAGTTCCCCACAGCGACAGGGTACCATTGGTCCATGTCATTGCGAAACTGCTATCCAACCAGACCGCCCAGACATTGTGACCAGTCACGGCCTCTCCCTACTTCTGTGCCTCGGTTTTCTGTTTCTCACTGACAACCCTGACCTCTGCTAATTCACTGGCCCCTCAAATACAGCTGTGCCTTAGTGGAAGGTTTTCTTTCCCAGGACACCCACCCCGGAAATGGGTACCTCTCCAGGAGGGGGTCCAAGGAATCTCTGTAGTCTCTGCTTTTTTTTTTTTTTTTTTTTTCAGGAAAATGAAAATGGAAATGGAAAGAAAAATGACAAGATGCTTTCCTAGTTTCTTGAAGGGTGTTTTATGTCACAGAGCTGGGTGTGCTCACAGCAGCTGGACCTATTATCTCCCTCTGTAGTTTTAACAAATCTATTGAATAAAATTTGCTCGCATTTAGGGTGCTTCACCCAAAATCTTATCTTTTCCTGGCTTCAATTAGATGAAGCCCTTTAATATTTAATAAAATTTTCTTTTATTGAAGTACAAGTTAATTAAATAATGAGACTGGAGGGGCTGGAGCATTCACATGTAACACTGTCATTAATTCCTTCTAGTCATTTATTATTATTATGCCTTGAAATATTTAGAGCTAATACTTCTTGCCCTCACGGTTTGAAATCTTTTCAGATGTCTCTGAAATGCAGTAAATCTACCAGCTACACCTCTTCTCATTTGACATATAGTTTATTCCTTCATGGTGAAGATAATAAATAATATATCTGTTATTTATGGGAGCAGGAGTTGCAAAGTTGCTACTTAAAGATGCTTCTTTGCAGAGGTGGTGATATTATTTTATTTTATTAAATATTCAGAGAAACTATGAGTACTCTTTTTTATTTTGTTATATTCATATGATGCTATAATTTCATAAGTCTTCTGTTTTTACCAGAAGTAGAACTGAAGTAAAAATCGGCAAGTTAGAAAATATGTGTTTGATTCAAAGTACTGGTTTTATTTTCAAATTTCTTTCTAAGATGACAGGCTGCCAAGGAGCATCTTCTACTCTGCATACCTTTTAATCTGAGAGTTTAAAGAATTGTTTTTTCTTTCTCCCCCCACTTCTGTATTTTTTTATCTGCATGTCCTGCCCTTCACAAGGAAACCAGAAGTGTGACAGAAAGGTGTGATTTTTAATTTACACCGGTGTCTTGCAAATAATGACTTTTCACACCCCATCTCTGGTAGCCTGGGGAGCAGTTCTGCTGCTGTCTTGACAGATTAAACCCCCTGCTCTAATCCTGAAGGGCGGCTTCCGTGTTTAACCCTCGTCTCCACTTTTCAGCTGGCATTTGTGAATCCCTGTGAGCCCGTGGCTTATTACTTTGAAGTGTATTCATTTTCCAGGAAATTGTTTTTGGAAGTCTGTTATTGTCAGACGGTCAAATGTGAAAGGTAAACATTCCCTTATGTCCTGCTCTCGTGATGTTGGCAATTCCAATTTCTTTAAATACACAAAAAATAAAATACAAGAACATGTACTTATAGAACTCCCAGCAAGACAATTTAAGTACATAATCTAATTAGTATATTATCCTATCTCACATTTCTACTTCTCTAAGAGTAGTTTTTTCTGTCTTTACACAATAGTCAGTGAATTACTATACTGATAAATTTATTACTGTTTAGATTCAAATTTGAAACTGAAAGGAATATTAAATGATTAAATGCTTCAAGTTTCAGTCAAGGCCATTAAAAGTCCTTTGGACTGAATTGTGAAAATGGAGTGAGTTGCTCAAGGAGAACAGGAAAAATTATTCAAATTAGTATTCATGGTTTAAAATACAAAGAATTTTGAAACTACCAGCAGGCAAAAATAACTAGATGATTAAGAATGTAACCTGGAAACTCTGGATACACTTCTTTCCCTTGGAAAATTACTAACATATTTAATTATTTTCCAGTTTGGAATCTGCCATACTAAGTTTTTTTTAAATGCCGTTTTATTCAGAGATTTTTTCCCCCTAATCCCAACAGTGTTAAACAAAGCTCTAGAATGGAATGGAACAGGTAAGAACGACGTTGGAGGGAAAGACAGACAGATGCACTAAGATCCCCGTAGGACATTTGGACCCTACTCTGCCTTCTTACTGAGCCAGGGCAAAGGGAAAGGGTTACAAACCAGCTTTCCCCGCAGGGAGCCTCAAGGGGTTAAACGGTCTTAGTTTACTAAGTATCTCAGTCAGGCTTTTATCTGATCCTCTCTCCCTTTCTCCCCTGCCCACCCTTTCTGTAAATGTCAACCACTTCCTGATGATTTCACACCTTTCTTTTCTTTGTAAGGGAACCTGGGTGTTCATGGTACCGCACCGGGTACCATTCACTGTGTGCAGCTCTGGCTCCCTCTGTGTAAAGCCGAGGCATGCCTGTGGGGAAAAGGGGGAGAAGGTGAAGACATTTGAGAAATGAGACCAGGCAGTGAGTTAAAATCGGTCTTGCTTTTAAAATGAGCATTTGCTTTCTTAGCAAATTGCAAAAAATATTAATTTAGAAATGCTTAATATTGAGAGTCTAAAAGAGCCTAGCAGAGGAAGGATCTGACTGTTTAAGAAATCAAAGAGCATCAATCAGGAAAACGCGGGAGAAGCCTCTGACCTTTATCCTACAGGTACACTATTGATAAAGACACAAGGATGGAAACTTGGTCAGTGGATCAGGTCTGCAGTTGGTTGGTGGAGAAAAACTTAGGAGAGCTAGTTCCCAGGTTTCAAGGTGAGTTATCTACACTTGCAAATAATTTCATTTGCGCAGCCTGGATACCCCCAGTGCCCTGTTGTTGAAAATGCCTTTGTTCCTGTGTTGTTGATGATCGCTCTTCTCCACTGCCTCTCTCTCTCTCTCTCTCTCTCTCTCTCTCTCTCTCTCTCTCTCTGTGTGTGTGTGTGTGTGTGTGTGTGTGTGGACACAGAGTTGTTGCAACAGAGATCTTTCCATTTCTGCATGGACTGGGCAGTTTCCACTTCCCGAGTGTCTTCTTGAGAACATAGTATTTCAAGGACTGTCTTATTGCTTTTGCCTCATGTAATCCAGTATGTGTTTTATTTACAAATATTGGATATTGGCAAGGGGGCTTTACTAAGAAAAATTTCTCAAGATATCTTTTTCTTTTTCTTTTTTTTCTTTTTTGGCCTTATAAAAACAATGTTAGAATGGGAGTGGGGGAAATTGCTAATATGCAAAGAAAAATTTTTATGGTGACCTATCCTGGTTCTTTCTTAAGCTCAGACATCAGTTTGGAAGTATGCAATATTAAGATGCATCTAATTTATCAAAAAATGTGGCTACTTTTACAACTTCAGAGAACTGCGTTGGCTTTGCTTGTTTGTGACGTCTGTGTCTCACCAGGGATTCCATAAAGAAATTCTTTTCCCTCCAGAGGAAGAAATAAGTGGGGCCGCTCTGCTAGCACTTAACGATCGGATGGTTCAGCAACTGGTGAAGAAAATTGGTCACCAGGCTGTCCTGATGGATTTAATTGAAAAATATAAGCAGAGCAGCCCAGGACTGAAGCCTCTTGACTACCAGAAGGAGACAGCTGCAGGCACAGGAGCAGAAGCAGCCCCAGGGTGAGTGTTCTCGGACCTCTGTGCTCCTGCTATTATCGCCTGGGGCTTGAGTTTGCCCTTTCCCAAGGAGGATGCAGCGTCTCCTTTGGGGTTAAACTCTTACACAGCTACAACCATTTTTCAGCTGGTTTGTGTGTTTGGTATTTCTAATGAGCTCTTCGCTGAGTTTTACGACTACAGATACATCATGTTTAATTCACTTCCCTTTAAACTATGATGCCCACTATTAGGGAAGTCCCCTAAGCAGAGAGAGCCTGTAACAAACTCTGGACAGAGCCGCTGACGTGGACACAGAGTGGAAAAGAGTTCGTACAGCTGGGTTTCCAACATCAGTGGCTGCAAGAGGCATCTCTGACTGCTCCTCAATTTTTCACCAAACTATTTATTTATGTATTTATTTATTGGCTGGGGTCTCCCGATAGTAACCAATTTATACTCTCAAAATCTTCACAATGTAACTTGACAACCACCCTTGCCACGTGAGTACCCTAATTCTTAGAATAATAAATGCTATGGTAGCACCCCACAGAAATCAAGTAGAAACATTTGTGGTGGTAAATAAAGTCCTGAGACCTAAAGGCAGTGTTGTTCAGATTTTCTCCACATCATTGTCTCCTGCAATATAAAAAAGATACATCAGAATTCATCAAATTAAAATTTTCATTTGAGAAGTTTATATCCTAGGAATCATTAGTGTTTTCATTTTCTTGGCTTTTTGCAAGATTTTTAAGGTTAGATGTTTGCCAGTTATTCACTAATTTTAAAAATTAGATTGATGTTTGATGTTATCCATTCTGTTTTTATGTTTTAAAAAGCCAAATCTGTAATAATACATAATTCTGTCTTATTGATAAGTAATACAAGGTGACAGAGACTAAGCTTAAGTAATTTGATTTCCAGAATATTTGGGTATTTGGGGTATGGGAAGGTCTGATAACCTTGGAAGTCCGGTTTTCAGCTGGACTGGCAATTCTCTCAACTGATTCACTTGAATGATCTCTCCTGAAGTTTGTTTTGGTGCCCACTTGTGATTTTTGGTGAAGTTCCCATGCAAGCTTCTAATCCTTTCTATCAAAGGCAGGCTATGAATTCCAAAGGGCGTGCAAAGCAATTTGGGGGCATTTTTGGATGAGTTGAGCTTTTGAGCTGGAAGTTCCCTCCGTTGACTGGAATCTTGATATGGCCTTAGGCACAGCGGAGAAGAAGGCAGGAAGCCCTGTTTCCACACATTTCTCTAGTAAATGAGAACTGGTTGGATTGCCAGGAAATCTGGGCATCATTCCTGGTTCTTCCACTTGCCAGGATGATTATATTAAATGCTGGCACTCTGTTTCTTCATCTTCACATTGTGGAAATCACCTAACTCTTGGTTAAGTCCTGCTAATGGGAGGAGGTTCATAATCTGTGAACAAATCTCTCCTCTCTTTCCCAGACCAACGCAGTGCTTTGTTGAGTACGAATCTTTAATAATCTGGTTGAGAAAACTAGTCTCAGATGTAGTAAAGAGAAGAAATATCTTATAAGGATTTACGAGTGAGGACTTGTTTCTCTACCTGGTAAGCAGCCGACTCACTTTAAGGACTGTTGTCTGGTATGTAGGTTAAACAGGATTCTGGTGCAAAATTAGTTGCATGCAAGAAGAAAATGCCTGTTGGTTATATTTGCTTATTGTGAAATATTAGTCAAATATATCACCACTTGACAAATCTACTGTCAAGTGGGAAAGATAGTAGAGAGATATGAAAATACACTATTTAATTAAACCCTTGCATAAAAGTCAGAAACTAAGTTCAAGGAATAAGCTTGAAGTTACATTTCAAAACACTTGACTTCAAGTCTCTTTTGTGATATTTACTATTCATTTAGCTATAGGCATCTGTTTGACTCTTCCCTTAGTTTCTCACACCCCACACCAGTCCCCCACCTTAGATTGGACACAGGGCTCAAACAGAGGGACCCTGTCCACCTCTTCTCTCATAGAACCCACACCTGGGAGTGGCCACACGTCCACACTGGGCCTGTCCATGTTTCTTTTGTGACTCTTCTCTTAGTTTCTTCAACTATAAAATGAAGAGAGTAGGCTTAAGAGTCTACAGTGACATTCCAGACCAGAGGTAGGTTTCAGGTTGAGTGGAAATTCTGTTTAATGGTCAGTGGTTGTTTGGTGTGATATTCTGCAAAGCATTTGCAGGTCATGTCTGGAGAGGATATTTGACATTCTATTCAGAACTGAGCAAATGATAGGTGCTATGCAGATCTAAACTGTTTGTCAAAACTCATACATTCAGAAGTAGGGCTTTTCGAAGGGTCATAGAATCATGGGGACACCCATCAGTGGATGTATAGCTGAATGTGCTATCGAAGATGGGGCTTGAGTAAAAGAAGTGGGTCCCCCAGGGGCATGACCTGCAAGAGGGTATTCTTGTCTCTGGCCCATCCCTCCTCTCTTCATCCTGGTCCCCAAGGGTTGAACATTTTTCTTCTTCCGTTTCCTTTCAACATGTTGTTTCTGCCTTGGAGCCAGAAAACCATAGACTAACCCGTCTAAAGCCGTGAGCCAAAATAAATCTTTCCTTCCTTAAATTACCAGTACTTTATTCCAACAAAGGGAACATCAGTAATACAATGGGAATATTAGATTTACTGACCGTTGGATTTTGGTGGTTGTTGTTGTTGTTGAAAATCATTGGGCAGGACTTTGGCAAAACTGAGCACAAAGCCTGGCATTACCACTGACTACCCTGCAGCCATGTGCAAGCTGATTTCACACTGGACTTTGGCTACATCCCTAGGAAAACGAGGTAGGTGGTGGAGGATGGCTCTGAGATGATGAGATAGCACAGACAATGAATGTTCTTCCCAAATGGCAAGGAGAGATCTGACAGGGATAATTGTTTCTTCTCTCTCTCTCTCTCTCTCTCTCTCTCTGAGAATATAGACTATGACAGGCATATATTATCATCAGCATCATTTCATAAAGGAAAGGAGGATTTTAACACCATTTAATATTACAAGATAGGTGAAAGTAGCGTCGTAATCTGACATCAGTCTGCTTCCTGGCACATAGGAAGTGCACAGGGTGACTCCAAAGGGCCCTCGTCTTCCTTCCTTAATCTTGAGCCCTACGTTATCGTGGGTGGGCTTCCCCTGTCCTCAGAGACACTGTGACAGCAGTGGTTGTGGCTCCAGTCCAGTGATCCCTGAAGCGGCTCTTCCTTTCCCTGACAGGGTGGAGCGGTCCTGCCATCCGGCCAGCCGTGGGGAGCAGACTCCATCTTCCCACCCTGCTAGAAGCCTCGACGATGGACTCATTGACCAAAGAGTATTAAAACAGAGGTGAGGCAGCAACTCTCAGTCACCCTGAAGCCAAACGATGACACTATTCCTTATTTTCTAATGAGATTTCATGAGTTTAAATGTATTTTTATTTTGAATTTTTTTTCTTAGAAAGGTTTTTTTTTATCAAATGAAGATATTGGGTGACATACAAAGGTCACATTTTCTCTTCCTTGTATCAAAAAAGTAAGGTTTTGAAAGGATGTCATACATCTCTTTCAAGTATACATTCCTAGGACAACAAAACAGAATTTCTCCATCGTAAACTGTCCACAGTCATTTGCAGCGGCTACAAAAAAAATGGCACATATTCAGTAAATAACGACCTATAGAAATATGTCTGTGGAGCCATTCTTCTCTTTTTGAGTTTCAAACCAGTTACTTTAACTTAACTCTCCGTGACAGAAGGGCTGTTTTGGTAAAGAGTTCCTCCACATTCCAACACTGGGCTTCACGTGGTGTAATATTTTGGTGTCTGGATTCCTTTGGAACAAAGTAAACTGTAGACCTGAAGATCCACACACAGGAATGTGGTACTCGGACGAAGTCATGGGTAAGGGAGCCTCAGTAGCCTTCTGAGCCCCACGGCCTCCTGGTCCAGGCAGCCCACGCATCTGTACTTGATGGATGTTGTCTACAGTTGCTTAAAATGCAAGTGAATTTCCATAAGTGTACAGCCACCAAAAAAGTATATGGCCACTTACACAGAGGGAATCCTCAAGTGATAGCCAAGCCAGGCTATGGTCCTTGATAGCTTTTACAAACCTTTTACTCTTATCATTTCACTTGGTTCTCACACTAGTCATGCAAGGGAGGCATTGGTCTCTCTGTTTTGTAAACGCATAAATGAAACGGAGATTTAGAGAAGTAGGAGTTTCTAGCTAGTTGTCTCAAATGAGATCTCCCAGGATTAGGGCTCGACTTCCTTTGTCAAAGACTCCTGTTTGGGATGGTGACCTAGAGGCAGGAAAAGGGCAGTGTAGGTGGCAAATTCGATCCCTGGTCTGAACTATGGTTCAGGAAATGCAATCATATTTTGATGTGGCTTCGTTCTCTCCTTTCTGTTCACGGATGGCCATCCATTCCTGGACTTTGCCTTTGCTTCCGGTGTGTGGCGTGGACTGAGTGCTGCAGCCAGCTCTTTGCTATCATTGAAAGCTCTGAAAGCTGCTTCATCCCTGGCCAAGTGCTGCATTCATTTGACAGCTGCTGAAGAGAGGCTTCTTGTCTGACTATGGAACTGGGCTGTGTTGTTTCCTTCCTCAGCTACCTGAGACCTGCTTATCCTTCAAGATTCCCTGAAACCCCTCTCTAGCAAGCCCCAGGGACATCCTGGCCAAACACAGAGAAGCCCTTCTCACCTGTATTGTGTCCTCTATGTGTCTCCTGCTTTGACTGGAAAAGTAGTTAAAGAGAACTGGGCGCAGTGGTCAGTGCCTCCTGGGATCCCAGCACGCTGGAAATCTCAGGCAGGAGGATCACAAGTTTGAGCCCAGTCTAGGCAATCCAAGGACTTAGTGAGACCCTATGCCCACTTCACCCCCAAAATACTGCAGATGTGAAGATCGTCAGGGTTCAAATCCAAGTATCCCTGCCCCCTAAATCATGCAGGTAATGAGACTGGCCACTTCCAAGTCTGTGCTCTGTCCTCCAACTGTGGGCACTGTGAGGACAAAGGCACAGACGATGTCCTTTTCTGTGGTGAATTCAACATTTTGCTCAGCCGAAGGTACTCAGAGACTCAGTCGAAGTTTTTAATTGAACTGAGGATGTGGAGCCAAAGAAAGACTAAATAGATTTTCATGGGATGGGATACATATTTGAAAACATCGATATCTTTTCAGACCTTTTGATCCAGTCCATACTTCATAGGTTAATTTGCTACCTTTGGGGATTTTTAAGCCATTCACCCCCAGTGGGCTGCAAAGCCGAGGAGGCTGTTTGGTCACAGTGCTTTCATGAAGCCAGCTGCTCCCAGCAGACAGGAAAAAGGGTTGGCTTTGGGGTCTCACCTGCCGAGCTCAGGTCGTAGCTCCTCCGCTTCTCCACCAAGGTCTCTGCACCCCACGGGGTGGGTCACCCACCTTGATATGTATGTCATCCCCGAGGTCCAAAGGAGATGCCACCATGAAGTGCTTGGCCGCTGTCACCACACCACTGGTGTGGAAGCCACTGTTCTTATGATATTTTTCTCTGTGTTCCCTAAAAGCAATATATGCTTTCTGTCCACATGATTTGCAGCCAAAAAGCAAAGGTAGCCTCTTAAGCCCAGAAACTGAATGGAGTTTTCTCCTGAGAGGGGTGATTTTGTGGCCTTTACCGAATTGTTTAAATCCTCTTTCTGGAGCAAGAATCATCATGTCCCATTCTAATAGTGCTTTTCACATCTTTTGGGAATAGCTTTTCCTACGGGGATTTCTTTGCTTTTTTATCTGCCCTACATTTCTCTCAGTATTTTGGGGGTGAAGTGGGCATAGGCTCCACATTTCTCTTTTAGTGCTTAGTAAAACATAAAATCAGGCAAATGGATGGAGGTTTCCTCCATATTATTTTAAAGAGATTTTACTTTTAAGTCCATGTGTGCAGATGTTTTTCTACTGCTTTGGGGCATAATTATAAATTAGTCATGGTTTCATGCGCGTTTAAAAATTGTTTTAATGATTTTTCTCTTAGTTCAGCTTCTGTCACAAGATGATATGAAATGAGCCTATGTCTCTGCCTGAGCTCAGTATGGCAAATCTCGATCGTTCTGCAACAGTCTTGGTGCTTTATATTCAGCCACTTTCTCACGTGTAGCTCAGACACAGGTAGGGAGACACAGCTATGCCAGGGTGTAGCAAAGCAAGGGTTCAGTGACGCCCACCAGCCTAGTTCCAGGTCTCTCAGCACAAGTTCCAATTAGATGGCTGATTAGGTTTCTCAATCCCTGTGCTTTTGAGTCCTTGGGCAGGTGAGGGTTGCAGGGTTAGTGACCATTGCAATGCCTGAAACAGAGATCAACAAAGGTTTGTTATGGGAAGGAACAGAGGTGCTGAGCTTCTTCTGTGATCCCAGTGTAGTTAGGTCAAATCTATGTGACAATGGCAGAGTCAAAGAGCCTCTAGGACATTGGGGTGAGATGCAGTACCTTGAGAGACACTGCCACACCTGGTGGTGACATCACAGCTACATTAGTCAGCTCAGGTGGGGGAGGGGAGATACAGTTGTTAGACCAGGACGCCAACCCCACTAGTGGTCAGGACTGGTGAGTTTGGGGAAGAATAAGAAAGCAGTTAGGAGCGTGGTTTTAAATGCTCATTCTGCTCTGAGTCAAGTAAGCTTGAGCACTTTGGACACTTTCCAACCTTAGTGGGCTTCATTTCTGATCTGTAAAATGAACCGAAGAATGTTAATATATAGAAAACTGTGGAGCTCTGGAACCTTGGAGGAGCTCCCACATATCAGCTGTTATTTATGTTATCTGGCCAGTCACCAAAGCACAGGGCCCAGTGAGACTCGGACAGTTCTGGTTTCCGTTCTGAGAGGTGGTCGAAAGTTTAAGAGCAGGGTTTGCAGCAGAGGGTGCAGCTGTAGTGAGGGCTAGAGCCCCCCAGGACTTGGGCTCCAGGCCAGAGAGGAGAAGCATTGCTCTCCCACCGACCTGGGCAGTTGCCATAGAAAACAAAGGAGAAACAAGTCCTGTGAACCAGTACACACAGGGGAGAGAGAGGGGCCTCAGGAACATGTGCACAGGAGAAACCCCTACCCCTGTGGGGACCTCAGAGACCACACAAGTGGTACAGTTTCACATTTGGTTACCAAATCCAAGGCCACAGGAACAAGGATGAGAGGGTGACACTCAGGAACCTGTCATTTCCTACCACAGCGTGCGGGGGGAGATGCTCCCGCAAGGTTCCGAGTTTGGGATGGGTTACGTGGAACTCCAGTCCTTAGATTAGAGATTCGCAGGGTTCAGGAGTATCCTCAAGGCGTGAGGAGTCCTACAGTAAGAAGCTCCATTTACATGTTTAACCCAGAGCGCTTCCTTTGGGTAACATCTATTGATATCACAGGCAACACCTTAAAAAACTCTGATCTAGGTCAGGTTTCAGTGAGTTGCTGGGTGTGTAGTTATTCACTGGGTGCTTCTTCCCTGCTGAGCACTGCTGCAGGTACTGAGGGTAGAGCAGAAAGGCAGACCGGGCCTCCTCTGCCTCCTAGAGCTCGCTTTCCAAGGAGCAAGAACAGAGCAAATAAATACAGCATCACATTATGGGCACCTTCAAATGCTATGAAGACCCATGACCCAAAGAGGAGGGGGAATAGCAAGTGTGTGTATGTGTGTGTGTGTGTGTGTGTGTGTGTGTGTGTGTGAGCATGGGGGAGCATGGATGTGTGTCCAAGGACAAGAGGGCTTTATTTAGAAAGTGGTTTTAGGGAACCTCTTCCACTTTAGGTGATCGCTGACCACAGACCCAAGTAAAGTGAAGGATGCTGGCTCCCTGTGCTAGAACCAAACCCCTCTTGCTTGGAGAACACCTGCAGATGCAGCTGAACAGGAATTGTGCAATCAGGGACCCTGGGCTGACAGACTGATACACGGCTCTGGCTCCTGGCTGTTGTTATTAAATGTACTCTGAAGTCTTCGGAAAGAACCAAAGCAAGCTGGGCTCCTAATGTATTATTCTACTTGTGTTTAGTCCACAACTCACTGACTGCATGCCACAAGTTAGTTTGGACATGGAGTAGGGGATATTTAGTCCTGGTCTCGGGAATTCCGTGGAGCCGGCAGGGTAGCAGTGGAAGGGAATCACTGAGATGCTGAGAAATTGATCTATCCAGAGATGCAAGTTGTGGGGTCAGATGTAGCAGAGAGGGAGGGAGGAGAAAGACTTTCAGGGAAGCAAGTAGGGACGCGGCCTCTGGGAAAGCAGCACACATGCTGGAGGGAGATGCTGAAGGGTAATTAGCTCCTCCTCAGGAGGAAAACGGGACAGGAGAGGAGAAGGACCCCCCACGGAACTGCAAGGGCACAAATACCCGTGGCTGCAGGGAGGATTCCACGTGGAGTGTTCTTGGAATGTGAGAAGCAGAGGCAGAGAAAACGAACTGAACCGGTGGAGATGGTAAGAGATGCTGATCAAGGGGAGGAGGTGACTTCTGGCCTGGGCTAGAGAGGGACACACACTTCTCCACCTTTATGCACTTGAAGGACTTCAACAAAACCTCCAGTGCCCTGGGCCGGTGAGTACAGAACAACGAATCAACCAGTAATTTTGTTGAAATGCAGATTCTGGTTTTGGAGGTCAGGTGTGGAACCTGAGATTCTGTGTTTCTCAGTGCTAGCACTATTTATTCTGGGGTCACTGTTTGAGGAGCAAGGCAGGAGACCAACCAAAATTGGGAGTGGACCTGTGCATTTGTTTTCTAAAGTTTCACAAACAATTCTAAAATACAATGAGAGGTAAGAACTGCTGCTGTAAGCTATGTAGACTAATCAAAGAGTTCAGGCAGTGGAGTCATTTGATCAACTCTGCATAATTTTCATCATTTTCTGTGTGGTAGTGATGTAGAGAAATGCACCGGAAAAAAAATCAGAGGAGAAAAAAGGTTCACCAAGACACCAGGTAAAAGGCCAAGCAGGAGGTGATGCAAGTCACCAAGTATAGTGGTGCATGTTTAAAATCCCAGCATTCTAGAAGGCTGAGGCAGGAGGATTGCAAGTTTGAGTCCAACTTGCTACATGAATGAGGAAGGAAAAAGAAAGGGCAGGACTGAGGCATAACAGCTCCATGAGGCCCCTGTGTGACTGCCACAGTAAAGTAAGGAACCTTGGAGACGATGCTAAGGTTCTGGAACTTCGCATTCTTGCCAAATACTAAGAGGAGTGGGGGATGGGGTGATATAAAAGATGGATTTATTCACTGCTTCTTTTATTGATTCCTCCGGGGCCCAAAGGCTCCTGAGCCCTTGAATTTCCTCCTGAAAATGGAGACACTGGAGTGCTGCTGGGCACGTCCCCAACTGTCTGACTGATAATACCAGACGCTGGTCAGCTCTCTCCCTCTCCTTTGTGCTACCTGATGAGCTCACAGGTGCAGTTCACAAACTGAATTCCTCTGAAGTCTTCCGATTGGCAGATATGAAAGCTCGGGCTATAAAACATAACCGCAGAGCAAACATCGGCAGATGTGGGCCAAGCGTTTTCTGAATGAGAGCTGCGCACCATCCCTGGCACCAGCGAGGCGGTGTCTCCTTCATGGTCCCACAGGCGACACCATTCTGTGTTTTCCGAGTCGGTGTCCTGCCTTATTCATTCACAGGAGGTCTCTGCAGCAGACTGTTCGAAGCTCGCTCACTTTGTGTTCTTAGCGGTGGAGACTTTGGCCAAGATACAGTAGGGCCGATCATTCCCAGGCTGCTGCCATAGTTAACACAGAAGCTATGCTTCTGCTTAACTTCGCTAAAATGTGATCCCTGAGTTGAGGCTATAAATCATAACACCCTCTTCTGTCCTAGCATAGGATGACAGCAGATGCCTGAGACAGACGTCTCAGCCTTTCTCGGCTCCTCCTTCATCTTCTATGTTCCAGAAACATGAAACCTTTCATATGTTTCTGAGATCGCGCTCCATTTATTATCAGAGTCGATGATGTAAAACTGAGCATCTCAATCTGTGCATCACTCAGCGTGTCACGACAGCAGCCTCAGGCTTAAGCAATAAGGAAAAATGGGGTGTCGAGACAGGGTGGCTTGTGGAACTCTGTCTCTCAGTCCAGTCCCTGGAGAGCGTGGCATGAGGTATGGTTGAAAAATATGGTGTGTACTTAATTTTTTAAAAATGTATCACAGTGAAAGACTTATTGCTATTCATCCCCCTTGGAAATATCCCCGCCTGCTTTGAACACACTCTTCCCAGCACTCTTGCTGCTTTCTAAAGCCGTTCTTGAAGTCTCCTTTCATAGTGTCTTTAGGTCACTGTTGAAGCTGCCTCAGTCCCCTGAATTGACTCAAAACATTTACTTATGGTCATTTTGACTTTGGGCGGGGGCAGAAGTCACACAGTGGTGAATGAGACAGATGAAGACAAGCCATGCTATTTTCATGAGCCTGCCTGTTTGCCGGGTGTCACTCACAGCTGCAGTCACCCTATTTTTGATCACGCCTCAGGAAAACACTCAGGAAAGGGAACTTCCAGACCTGCTTCAGAAACTGGCAAGAATAATGGGATAAGTGTGCTGGAAGCAAGGGGAAATATTTTGAGGAGAAGTAATGACAATGGGAAAAAAATAGCGGCAGTGGGTCATCACTGTAATACATTTTTAAAAATTTAAACAGTCCCCTTTTTCTTTTTATTAATCACCCCTTGTATTTATCACAGTCTTCCTGTTTTTCCTGTACTGAGGGATGCAGTGTTTCAAATGTGAAGGCATCGGCCTTAGGGATATGACCCTCCTTTTCCTTGGCCGTCGTCTTAGTACTTTGCTACTCAGTGGTTCCCTGGTCACCAGTGGGTCATTTTAAGAGAACACAATGCTCTTGTGGGAATGATGCCAATTTTATATATGGAACCAGGAGGCCATGCAGCTGCACGTCATCTGTCATAGGATTTTACGTCCGATCTCTGCTCTCCTCCACACCTACGATCTTTTAAATACATCTTTGTCCCAAACTGTTCTATTTTATAAGAGCATGGGGAAATCTCCAGAGATGGGGCCAAACAGCTGAGCACCCACAGGCTCAGAGCTGAACCACGCTGGGTGAGGGGCTGTGACAGAAAAGCCACCGAGGGCCGGAGCGTGGTGTGGTTCCCCAGCTGTTCATACTGACACTGATCTCCGATGACACTGATCTCATTAGTGACACAAGGAGAAAGCTGATGACCACGCAGTTCATTCAAGGGATATTCTGCCTTCGGTACGTGCAGGGAGCGGAGGCTCTTAGGGAAACCGGAAAGATGGTTTGGGAAAAGCACCTGTGCACTTGAGCGGGCAGCGTTGGGAACTGGCTGAGAGGCCAGATCAGACAGCTTGGAAACGCTCGGGAGCAGCACAGAAAATCTACTTCTCCCTCTGCAGAGCCCTCCCCTGGCCTCTCAGGACGGCTACAGCTACAGCCCAGGCGCAAAGCACTTCGTCTGTCTGTGCACGATTAGTGCTGACTCCCACGGCCTGCGGGGCAGGGTCCCCCTGAGGTGAGGGCTGAGCAAAGCCTGGCAGCAGAGAAACCCAGGGCGCTGCGTGACAGAGAACTGCTGGCACCAAACAGTCAGCACCGGAGAACTACTCGGGTTCAAATCTAAGAATTCAAATACTCCTCGGGTAGTACAGCAACAGATAATAAAATAGCCTGTGAAATTTTACCATAGTAAGAATTGTCCTAATCACTATATATGAAAAATTCAAATTTGTGATAGGAGTTAAACGTTATTAAATTTTGTTTTTTCTTACTGAATCTGAAAATTCTACATCCTGCTTTGTTTGTAGAAATGCATTAAAAAAAGGAAATTTCCTTGAATTTGAGAATCAATTAAATAGGAAAAAAAGCAGTTTCAACCAAGCAGAAAACTATAGCTCATTTTATAGAAAAAAAAATTGAAAAGGAAGTAACAGTTGTGGTCCTTTAAGATTCTTCTAATTAATTTTTTTTAAAAAAAACAACTTGTTTTGGAGGTTTAAAAGCTTTACTTTCCCCCCAAAAGTAGTATCACCAATTTCATGGAGATAAAATAGCTGCACATACCCAATAGCTCCAAATGGGATTTGCATGCAAAGAACAGAGTCAAGTTTTTCCTTCCAAATGTAAGTTTTAATATTCAAACACATAAACAAATCGTGGTAATTTTTCTCTTCTCGGGAGGCCCCAGGAACCCAAAGGGATAGTAGATAAAGTACAAGCCTACCTCAGAGCTGCCCTCATAAATAGGAAGCAGTCACTCTCCTCTTAGGACAACTGGATACAGAAGATGCTGTTGGTGACAGAGATTGACACGGGCGAGTAGACCTGAGGAGATGCGCCTGCCATGTGCACTGCACGGTGTCTGACGGTTGGCCAGAGCATCACCTTGAATCAGTGCCACTCACTGTGCCAGTCACACTGTCAGGAAACAAGAAGACAAAAGCACGTGTGACAATCACAAGATGGTCGTGCACATACTGCAAGCGTGTACTAACAAAAAGAAGGAAAACACACAAACCAAGGATGGTACCCAGACCTGCTTGACAACGTCAGCATCTTGACATGATGCTGACGAAGTACGTGATGGGGTGCGAAGTACGTGAAAGCAGCCTCAAAGGGGCCAAGCAGCTAGGGGTTAAGCTAGTGATTCACCGGGTTTTCAAAAAGGAGAGGGACATACAGAAAGCAGGTTCAAGATCTGCCTAATTGGGTTGCTTTAAAAAACAAAACAAAACAAAAAACCCAGGGAAAACAAAACACACAGCCAACAAATGTGGTTTTACTTTAGAACCCTTGGTCTAAGTAGGCAGGGAGAGATCATTTGGCCATGGGAGAAAGGAGCACAATAATGGATTCAGAAGGAAATGGGGCTGGTACAACACGGGCTGTTTATCTGCTGTCGTCTGAGCGGCCTGGCGTCTCTCTTCACTTCCACCCACTGTCCCTTCACTTCCATCCTGATTGGTCCTAATAGGAAACTGGCTGACAGCTATGCGGTGCCATCCATTAACTTTTGCTTGTAAATTTTGCTTTAGATTCTTTATGCGTGCAATGATGGGCCCCAAACTTTAAGGTTTTAAAGCGGTTCTGATGCTTAATTTTATAACTAGCCTTATTAATGTTTGACTTGCCTAACAGAAAATCCACCCATTGAAAGTTTTAATAACTTCTAAAGGATGTGCAGGCATCGACCCAGTCCACTTTGGTCACTCTCAGCCATTAGCAGCTGCTAATCTGCTTTCTTCAGTTGCAGGTTTCTGTCGTCTTTTGTAGACACTTCGCATGAATGGAGTTGGAATATGCGATACTTATTTTCAATTTAGAAACTCAACTTACCATATTACAATAATAAAACCCACCAAAACTAGGTGGAATTTGTATTCCACTATAAAAGCGCAATAAAAATGTCTTAATCAGGTATTAAGGCTAACCTGTTATAGGCGTCATTTACTTTGCTGAATTGTAACATTTTTTCCTGTTAGAAATCTTGCTCAGTTTCAAGCTGTGCATTATGTTACCTCTTCAAGATATATGGTTTACTACTCTTTCTAACTTTAGACTTTATTCTAGCATCTATGTTATTATGACACTTTTTCTGGAACTACATGTGTGCAAAGAGACAGAACAGATACACTCTAGCAGGATTTGAAGTATTTGTGAATAGATGAATTGTGGAAGATGGATTGATGAAGTCATACACTTAGGATTTACTTAGGGAAAGGGGTTTAGATCATAGTTTTCAGCATGTAGAGAACTAATGAATTGCATATGTATTTGAAATACAGTTCCACTCTGTGCATTTCACAGGAGAAACGTGAAGCACATTCTAGCGAGGAATAGAGCATTGCAGTGGACCCAGTCCTACGTGTTACCAGAGTTTCCCTACGACGTCCAGTGCATGCTAGCAGAGCAGAAGTGTCCTGATCACAGCACAAGGATAAGGATCATTGAGTTTCTCCAGGCCGACATGACCAAGTATCTAGAAGGCTCGCTGTGAGTACTAACAGAGCAGACCTGCTGCTTTGGGGCAGGGTCTGCTGGCAAACAAGAGTAGAACCCATTTGGACTCAAGTCTCTTCAGATGTAGGGTGGCACGCTGGATATAAACCCAACATGCCCAGCATTTCAATGTCTACTTTGTTATGCAGAAAGATTTGGGGGGAAACCGAGTATACTTTAGACTCATCTTGAATCTGAGCCACGTGAAGTGACATCCGTCTTCTTTGTTGTGGCGAACAGGTATCCCACCACCCAGCAGTACAACGATGTGGTCAACGCCCTGCTGCAGGCCCACCCCTTCCTGGATGAGGATGGCTGTGGCTTTGTAAGTGACTTCATGCCACTAGCACCGGTTAATCTCCATCCTTCTGAAAATAAGAGCTTTACATCCCTCCGGGCTCTGATTTTTTTCCCCTTTGTTTCCATCTCAGCCTCTCTCTTTCTGTTGGTTGCTACTTCTTTCCATTGCTTTGCATTCCCTCCCCTCCTATCTTTGTGACTCTCTTTCTCTCTCTCTCCCTCTCTCTTAGGTCACCACTGTTCTGAGCAAAGTAGATTTAAGCTGCTCTAGACAGCAGTTCTAAGCTCTGGCTGCACTGAAGAGCTCCAGAGGTTCTGATGTCCTTGATCTAAGGACAGACTCCTGGCATTGGTGTACTCAGAAGTTCCCAACGCAATTCAAATGCACTGCCAGGGATGCGAGCTGCTTCTCAATTATGAACTGAGCTGTCTAACCCTACCTATCAGGGTTGAAAAGACTGGGGTCTTCACTGTACAACAGTGGAAAGGCATTTAATGCTACTGAAATGCACAGTTAAAAATCTTTAAGACTGTAATAAGAAGTTAAGTGCATTTGACACTAGAAGTTTCTGATATAGGGAACAGGTCGGGGGGATTTAAGGAACAATTATCCATGTGTATATAAAGATACACAATCATTCCCTGTATCTCTCTATGCCTATGCACTCGCATTGGCAGTCATAGCTAAAGACAGACATCTTGTATGTTACTATCTCAGATGTCTGTTGGAAAATATTTGTGTTGCTCTGTCTTGAAGACATAGAATTTAAGCAATCAACTCCAACTTGAACAAAAAAAGACAAGTACCAATATCAGTCAAAGTAAAAAATTCAAGGCCTCTGCGTACTTTCATGTTTGCCTCTTCCTCCTCCTCCTTCTTCTCTTCCTTGTTCTCCTCCTCCTCATTCTCTTCCTCCTTGTCCTCCTCCTTCTCCTCCTGCTCCTTTTCCTCCTTCTCTCCTCTGTTTTCCTCTTCTCTCCTTCTACTCTTCTTCTTCTCTTATTCTCTTCCTGTTCTTGACATATTTTCAGAAAATATTCATAATATATGGTTAGAATTATAGAAATTTTTGACTGAAAACATCTTAAAGGTGTTTTTTACCATATAGACTTAGAAAAGATGTTGTAACCTATGTCTGGAAATAATAATTATTGAAACCACGGCTAGAATTCAGATGTTATCATCCCCATAGTGTCTTTCTAAGATATGCTGTTACATGGAAAATGCACTACAAAACAAACCAGATTTACTGCAGAACAAAACAAAGTAGCAACAAAGACTCTGTGATCCCAAAATTGCAGTCTCACCAGTACTGCAGACAGAATTGATTCTCAGTATTTCCTCCACATTCAAGATAAAATACCTGCCGTCTACTTAGTGTTACTATGTATAGGACCACAGTAAGGTCTTTATCTCCATGGATTTTGTATCTGTTTTAGCCACTTTCTCATCGCTGGTATAGAATACCTGATACCCACAACTTAAAAGAGAAGCTGATCTTAGCTCCCGGTTTCAGTTCGTGGTTGGCTGGCTCCAAAACAGGAAGGTGGATGGCGGAGGGGCGCTGCAGAAGAGCAGGGGGAGCAGGGAAAGTGAGGATACAAATACACTCTTTTAGAATAATCCCCGGGGACCCGCCTCCAATCAAGCCCCACTTCCTAATGGCACATTCAGCTGTGAACTTGCCAGTGATGAATCCATGGATGGGTGCAGTGCTCTTATTATTCAGTCACATACATGAGACTTTTGGGGTAACAGTATCCTCAGAATTAACCTTGGGTTAGGGTGCTAGATCATGAGGCCTCTGGTAGTTTTGTCTGTACTGAATACATACTAACATGTTGTGTCGTTACTCCCTAAACAATACGACATAAAAGTTATTTACATAGTATTTACATTGCACTAAGTGTTAGAAGTAACACAGAGACGGTTAAAATCAAAGTGAAGATGGACAACTTTAATATGCAAATACCAGGCCATTTTGCACAAGGGACTTGAGCATCGTGGCTTTTGGTATCTGCCAGGGTCCTGGCTCCAATCCTCTGTAGATACCAAAGGACAAGTATGGTTGAATTTTCTTTAGTCATTGAACTTTTCTGTTTGAAACAAACTACACATTCACCTTGCTCAGAATTCAAAAGTGATACAAATAGAGAAGTTTCCTACCCCTGCCCGAAAGCTACCTAACTTTCCTTCCTGAAAGTAACCGATGTTGTTAAAGAATTTTTTTCAGAGAGTCCATATGGAACACCTCATATATACCCCATCACTTGGTTTTACAGTTATCAAAGTGAGCCAAATACAAAGTAACAAATGCACTTTGTTCCCGCATGCATTTTACCTGCCTCTGTGCCCGGTGGCACTGACTAAAGACGATGAACTGATAAGGAGAATCCAGGATTGCTTCGCAGGTTGTGGTCTGTGTTTGCACCACAAACTGCCTAAGCAGAAGCATCAGCTGGTGCATGGAGAGATATTTACCCCAACTCTCCTCTCCAGATGCCTCTACGAAGTTGGGTTGTTAATGTTACATTGGAAGATACAGAACATTTCTGAGAGCATCCATGTGTGTATGTGAGAGAGAGTTGTATAATTGTGTCAGTGAGTATTTGGTTACCTTAGGACTAATTTTACTTTCTACTTTTTATTTTGAAAATTTTCAAGCCTTTATATTTGGTGCTAGACAATTGTCCTGTGGTGGGTATTGTCCTGTGCATTGTAATATATTTAGCAGTGTCCCTTGTATCTATTAAGAGTGAGTAGTACCCCTTACACCCCAATTGCAGCAATGAAACATCCCTGCAAACATTAGGTGTCTCCTGGAAAGGGGGAGGAGCACTATCACTATGCTGGTTGAGAATCTAGACCCAGTAAGGATTAACATTTGGCTGCATATATTTTATGTCAGCTAAGCATTTAAGAGCATGCATGATACAGTTGTCATCTCTAAATTCATCCCATGTATCTTAAAAGAATAAGGACAACCTACATAACCACAATACAATGTTTGTACTTAGAAAAACTACCAGCAGTAATTGTATAATATTACATGAACATCACATTCATTTTTCTAATTATTAAAATGTTTTTTAAAAAATAAAATAAAATGTTTTTTAAATAGTTTTTTTTTTTTTTTTTTTTTTGTACCAGGGATCGAACTCACAACTGCATGCTTGCAATACGGGCACTTACACAACTGAGCTAAACCCCTGGCCCTTAAGATAGATTTTTGGTTGTGAAACTTAGTCATCGATGATGCATTGCAATGGGTTATTATTGTGCCTTAATTTCTCTTTGCCAAGGTTGGTGTCTCTGCCTGTTTTTGTTTTTCCCAATGCTTACTTCTCAGTCAAGACTTCTCCATTTGTCATGTAAGGTGATCCTATTCTCTGAACGTTTCAGAACGATTACATCTTGTTTAAAACACCAAGAAAAGGTCTGCTCATGGTACCATGGGTGGCTTTCACTCTCACATGAGGAGGCTCATAATTTGGGGGCTGATTTTATTACTTTGGGTTGATTAGGAGACATGTTCCCATGTGGAACTTTGGTGATTAGTCTATAAGTATTTTCTCCTGAGTCTCTCTACCTAAGGCATTTGTGTGAGTAACTCAGTGCCAGACATATACATAGCAGGTGCTAAGAAAATGCTCAGTGACTGAACACTCATGCGGGAGATTATAAACCACCGACCATCTACCATTTCAGTGTGGCTGTAACATGGCAGAGTCCCCAGGATGTGGGCGTCGATGAAGCTCCTCTGACTCATACACACTCCAGGGCTTAATCAGGATGAAGCCAGCACCCCTTTAACACGCAGCCATGGTGTCCTAGTGTTTTATGAACAGCACTTGAGTTTATAAATGTCTTCCATGAATAGCCTTTCATCCTACTCTTAACATCCTGGTGCAGTTGACAGGAGAGATAGTATTGTTCCATTTTCATAGCTGAAGAAACGAAGGTGTAGCAGTGTTAGTGTGGAAGGTTACTTGGATAATATGAATGAGGCCCAGTACTAGATCCTGGGTCCTCCCAACACAGTCCAAGTACCTTCTGAAGGACAGGGAATATAATTCCTGGGCCTTGAGCCACAAAACCAGGTAGAATCTAAACACCAGACTCTTGACTGATATTATCTCACCAGTGTTCCCATTTGCTTATGAGGAAACAGAGCCTGGTTCTCTGATTCTCTTTCCTTAGCTATAATTTTGGGATTTTGATTGGTGTAGCAATGTATCAAGACTGTTCTAAGGATACATTGAGGAATAGGTATATGATTTATGTTACGATAATGTGAAAATAATTTCAAGCCCAAGAATGATAGACAAAGATTTCATTGTTTATATAGGGTTAATGCAGTCTTCTTAAGGGTTAACTGGGCTGCTTTGTTGTTTTATGCAGTTTTTATGGAAAAGAGCCCTCAAAGATCGCTTCAAATATGTTCGAAGACCCATAGAAGATGATGAACAGGTTGTGAGAAATAAGTACAAGTTTGGACACCGAAGAGGCCAGACAAGAAAAACTCTTGTTGACACAAGATATGATGACATTAAAACTGTCCAAATAAAAGTAAGATCTGATCTTTCCATGTTATGACAACTTCGATTGATTAAGGGATCATAAATAGTGCCATGATGAATCATTAAAGCAGAATAAGATACCGTTTAAAATTCTGGGTGTGGTCAAGAGCTGATACAATCAATGGTTCCCATGACTAATGATGTGAATGATATTTCCAAAAGAGGAGTTCCAAAAATAGTTTGAGGCAAGAATGTTACTGAATAGTTCATGGTCATTCATTTTCCTTTTAAAGAACCTGGAAGAGCTCTTCAGTTCTGAGTCCTTGAATGATACTGCTTTCTCTCTTTCTACAATGCACCAGGTTCTTCACGCATGGACTGCTGGAGAAAGTGTTTAATACACTGCATTGGTTAGGTGGCCTCAAGGTCTTAGGGAGTCAGCACCCCACATGCAGAGTTGCAGAGCCATATAGGTCCACCTGCTGGGCCAGCTGAGGTGGTGGGGAGCTCCAGGCAGAGCCTAGAGATTCTGATCTCATTGACAGGGAGGCTGGTTTCCTGGGATCCTCGAAGTAGTTTTAACTACTTTAAAGTCCCAAACATCCTCAGAAACAATTCTTCCTGCTAATAAAACTCCTTAGGAGAGTTATCCAAATTATCAAATGGAGACACTAACTCCCTTGTCTTCCCAATTCTATTTTCTACCATAATCCACATGAAAAAATAAATTTTAACTCTTTGTCCTACTCAACATTTATGACCATGAATATATTCCATGTAAATATTCTAGCTCCTTTTTCAGTTAGTATATTTATTTCATATTAATAAAAAATCTATTTGGTCAGCTCAATTTTATTAGTACCAATTGTAGGCTCCAGGGGACAGGTATTTTTTTAGCATGTTTTATGAGCAATTCTTTCCAGCATTGTGCATAATGCAAAATTTTGAATGAATACATATTTTAAATATCTAATTATACTTTTCAATTACCTTCAAAAGATGGTGTCTTAGTTACTTTTCTCTCATTGCTGAGACAAAATACTCAACACTCAAAATGAAGAAAAGAAAGATTTATTTAGCTCACAGTTTGTGGCAATTCCAGTCCATAATCAGCTGGCTCCAAGGCAGGTTAGCATGGCACAAGGGCAACAGTTCAAGGCAGCAGAAGACAGCAAAAGCAACAAGAGCACTGAGGGGGTGGGCACTGAGAGCAAGCCTCTTTTCCCTCCTTACATTGTGTGCAGGCTCCCTCACCCCAGGGTGGGTGCAGCACTCACACCATCTCCCTGGCCTCCTCTTGCACAGGCTCAGGATGTTTACAAAGTGAGGCTCCTGGCCCCCTGATGATTTGCTGCATTAAACTTCTAAACTTCTCAAGTTGATACAGTATATTTACCATTAGAGTCCACCCCTTGTCAAGCTGACAACCAGATACATTTCTTTTTCTTTTCTTTTTTTTTTTGAGACAGGGTTTTACTGTGAAGTTCAGGTTGGCCTTGGGCTTACTTTGTAGCCCAGGTAGGTCTCAAACTCGCAATGATCTTCCTGCCTCAGCCTCCCTAGTGCTGGGATTACAGGAGTGTGCCACCATGCCTGGTTAGACACATTTCTTTAAACAGTTTTCCAGATACAAAATTATGCATATTTACATATTTTCACAACTTCAACATTATAACACAGGTTTAACAATCTTTAATAACCACTATTAATCAGGGTGCCATATGTACATGCACCAGTTCCCCACAATAAATGTGTTTATTGTGTCTTGCAAACATATACTAATGAAACAAATGGGATTACAAACAAACAAACAAAAAAACTTGCTGGTAAACAAGAAAAAATAGTTACACTGTGTGTAGAAAGCTTGCAGCTGAAGGTTCTACATCATCCTGCATCACTGGGAAGTGCAATAAAATGTATGTTATTCAGGTAACCTAAAGGTAATAACATCTAAAATATTAAATTATTATATGGAAATATATATTATATGGAAATATTTCTTTAAAAAAGTAATCACTATTTAGTATACCAACATTAAATTACATCAGAACCATAAGACTCCTTTCCCTGAGCCCTTCCCCAAGACTCATGCACACCCTCTTATGTAAAAGGCATGAGTCCATCTCTAACAGTTGCCAAAGTCCTAACAGTTTCAGGAGAGAATCGAAGAAAAGATAAGACAGCTAAAAAGGTACCCTAGATTTAGTGGTCTAAATGTTTAGAAATCTTGGTTGCAAAATTTCAGTAATAGTATCATATTATCTTAACTAACCCAACTGTAAAAACTCAATAACAAACTAAAATATGATATGATAAAATTATATTTTTAATATATCTCTCATATTCTTAAGTCACTTTGAAAAGGAACATAATTATATATTCATTTTTCTAAAATTTGATGTTCAGTGCACTTGATAGGTGAACATTAGAAGTCGGGGTCAGCCCAGGAGACCAGAGGTCATCGTGCAGGACACCACATTAAAATCAAGGCTCCTCTCTTGTATTGATGCATTATCTTCAAGCCATCTTGTACACTCTTCATTCCCTCTCCCAACACTTAGCTCGCTGAGGAACTACAGATTTCGTGACTCTCCTAGTCCCTCCAATACACCTTCAAAGCAGGAGGCCTAGAAAGGAGCCTTGGCCTCCATAAGTTCAGGAAGCTGAGTCTGACAATTGAGCATGAAGTTGCAATAAAGTTTAGTTTTTACCTTCCTGGAAGCTTGGCTGAAAAAGAAATTGCTCTTTGTTTACATCAGTATAACATGTTTCCTGGCCAAAAAAAAAGGGAAAAAAATCAGATAGGAAGGTTTTGCTTTTCTGTCCCTTATAAATGAAGCTTCAAATTGCTGAGTTTTGAATGTTGGTGGCCTCCTGGTTTGTAATCTTGGGTTCCGTACAGCCAAAAGCTTTAAAGGACGGAGAAAAATGCACAATGGCTTGTCACAGACAGTGCGCTTCTGTGCTTTGTAGCCTTCCTGGTGATGGAACAAACATTTACTCCACTGAGAGGACCGGGAGTCAAGGGGAGTCAAGATATTGAACTTATCTCATAGAACTTCATCTTTAAACTCATTGCCTAAATTATTTCCAATCCCCATTTTGACTTTCTGGTAGGTCCTTGTTAATATCCTTAAGATTTCTGAAAAACTAAAGATTTTTGGATTAAGATACCTATAGATAATCTGCACTTTTTTAAAGTTCCTTGCCTGGGCACAATATTTCCTGAGGAAAAAATGATTTCATGTGCTGTAGAAATGGAAAATATTGAGACCACAAAGAAACGCCAATCTGTCCACGAATGCACAGGCAGGGAAGCTGCCTGACTAACTGGAGAGAGCTCCTGTGTAACAGGTAGGAGAGGTGAAGAGAGTGTTACCATTTGCTTTGGTTTATTTCTGCTCTTTTCCCCTTGAGGGAAGAGTTAAAGGCAGATGCCTCAAGGAAGGAAGATGGATGTCTTCGTCTTGAATTTCCGCAGACATTGCGAACTGCTGCAGAGCTCCTGTGGCTCTAGCTAGGCACAAGGTCTTTTGTCCCTAAACTTCCAGTTAGCACAATCTCTCACCAGCTGAACTCTGCTTAAAGTACATCCTCTTCAGTACAAAACTAGAAACATCAGCAATGCCAAAGCATCGCCAGGCATCAGTGTGCCTTATACTTGTAATTACACTGTTAAAAGACTTTCCCTAAACTTGTCAGGATCCAAAATGTCTCCAGAGTGGCCCACAAAATGCTGGCTATTTTGCAATATTTAACAAAGCCTTTTCAATTTCCAGACCCCCAGGTTGTTGCTTGCAGAGTCCTGCAATTAATGCAGCAGCTGTGTGGTCTCTTCCCATGCATCTGACTTTTGTGTTAAGAGGAAATAAATTAAAGCAAGAGAAATGCCCCAGCACAGGGCTATAATAAGCTGTGAGTAAGCAATAGATACCATGAATTTACATCTAAATAATTTGTAACCCTGTGAGTTGACAAATCTGTTTCTTTTCTTAATTGTCTTTTACTATACACATCATTATGTGTTTATGAAGAGGTATAATTAGATCCTCAAGACAAGTAGATTAAAGTTCAGTAATTTTGTAAGTTGCTGATATCTTGTTTGAATGATGAAAACAGTGATTTTAAAAGCTTATTGGAGTTGTATAGAACTGCATGGCAGCAAAACGAATTCAATTTAAATTGTAGTAAATATTATAAAAATGTCTCAGGTGCTAAAAATAAATTGTAGTAAATTTTATGAAAAGCCTCAGGTACTAAAGATAAGTGAACCCAACTCCTCGCTTTGTGGCATACTTTTATCGCCCTGTGCTGGACATTTCTCTTATTTTATTCCTTTTTATCTCCATTCCTCTCTACTTTCCTTCTCGCTTTGCCCGTGGACAGCCCTCTAAAGTGTTTCCTCTGAGTGTCTTCGTTCATCAGTGTCCCAGAGCAGACACTGTCATTTGAGGGTTGTGGACACTCGGTTTAATGGAAATGGTATTCTGTGCCTCATCTGCGCTTCACTTGTTTTTAACCGCAACACTTCAAGATTCATTCATGTTACCATGTGCATCGCTGGTTCATTGATTCTTGCCATGTAGAGTACTCTAGCTCAAGTTCTGTTTCTCCCCACTCCAAATTGCACTGCAGAGACCAATTATGCAAATCCAGTCTTGGGGCTGTGAGATCTTCTCTGGGTGGCCCATCCCATAGCGAGGCTCATGGGACGCAAGGCATGCACGGGTATTTAGTTTGGTCAGTTCCTGTCCAGAATGACTTTGCTCGTCTCCTTCCCAGCATTCCCTGTATTCCTGTCATCCCTTGGCAATAATATGCCTTACAAAATTTTTCCAAGTCTCATAGATACAATCTTTATTCTTGCATTTCCCTGGGTAACCAATGACTCTGAGCATCTCTTCATATGTTTTTAGTCTTTTGCTCTTCTTCTAGAAAATTACTTCTTTATATCCACTGCCCAGTTTTTAATGTGTTGGCATCTTTTTCTTGTTAATTTGTAGGAAGCAATTTTCCCTATGCCCTGAGTCACATAGATACTCTTTATTCTCAGTTTATAATTTCAGTTTCATATTCAGATGTCTAAATCATCTGGAGTTCATCTTTCTATATTAAATAGCGGTCTCCATCTGTGTGCCACATTCTCAATAGCAAACGAGCCATCCTCTCCTTGGTTTATGGTGACGCTTTTATTGTACACTAAGCCCCAGCAGAACTTCTAGAAATAGAGGTGCTGAGAATTCCCTTATCCCTTTGGCCTATCAGTCTTATGTCGCTCTACATTGTATTTTGCTGCTTAATGTTTATCACTTAGTATCACCAGCAGAAAGACTTTTTCTGTTGCCTTTGCAAAATGTACCATGTCAGGAAAAACCCTCAGCAGACAGGATTCTGGGTCTGTTCTTTCTCATTTTCAGCTTCAGGGGAAGAGCAGTGGTCTTCTTCTCGTGAGCGTGTGTAGCCAGTGCCTTCTCACAGAACTGGGAACTGGGCTAGCGGTGCTGTGTGTCAGTGGGATTCTTGGGCCATGAGGAGGTCCCAAGCCAGCCCAGGGGGCACAGGACAAGCTCTTCTTGGTCTGGATGAAGGTCCGCTGTCACAGCACATGATGCCTTGATGGGAGCCCCTTGAGACAAGGACTGCAGCCTGGCATCCATGCAGGACCGGACCTTGGGACTCCCCACTCTCCCAGCCTGCGTGCACCTTTTCTTGGGTATCTCTTCATCCAGAGGGGTCTTTGTAGACCCTCAAAACCTCTACTAGGCACGTCATTGAAGCATCACAGGATACATGAAATGCTTACTACCTCCTTAGTACTTTTTTGATAACGCTCACATTTTCTCTTCTTAAATTTTACTAAAGTCCCTACTAGATTCCTTCCTTACTATAAACCTTTCATTGGTGAGGAAGCTTCACTGATAACAGTGATTCTTTCAATGTTTCCTGAAGAACAATGGATCCTATTTTACCAGTGTTCAGCTCTTTAATTAATCCTGGATCTCTTCATTTAGCTTGAAAATATCCTACTTTGTCTTTATGGAGGTAAAAATTGTGTTCTAAAATAGAATAGAGAACCTTGAAGTTCTGGCTGCAGCTATAAATTTGCTTCTCTTTTCCTGTTTACTTAGTTTCTTTGTTTGTTTGCCTGTTTGGTTGGTGCTGTGGATCGAACCCAGGGCCTGGTGCGTACTAGAAGGCACTGGACCAGAGAGCTACACCTCCAGTCCCTTTTGTCATTCTATGGTTTGTTTGTTTGTTTTTATTTTCTAATTACAGTGGAAGTGTCTCAATTTAAGAAGATTTTAAGGCTACATTTAGGAACACAGATTATCTTATCTTTTTCAATTAATTTGTTACATTTGGTTTCTTTTTGGTATTAGAAGTTTTAAATCAGTAATTTGGTTTTATTAAATTCGTTTCTTCATTAATACTTTTTGTCCTCGGTTGTTGAGACAAGCTCTCCCTATGTCCTCCAGGCCCTCAGTGATCTTCCTGCCTCAGCCTCCTAATTGCTGGGATTACAGACTAGCACCACCATGCCAAGCTCACTGATGCTTTTAAAAATCAGTTTTGCTTTTTAAAATAAAAAAATTAAAATAAATCTGTGTTAGTACGTGCTTACAATTCACGTTACATTATTAAAAGTCATTATGAAGTTATTGTGAGGACTTTGTACCTAACAGGTCTCAATCTAGTCTTGTCTCCTTCCCACCCAACCCTTCTCTCTCCTACTCTTGCCTCTTTCCCTGAGAAAACTCCATTTTCATGTTTTTCTTCCATTCTCTTTTTTAAAATCCTTTTCCCTTTCTTCCCTCTTCCCTCCCTTTTTCTCTTGTTCTCCTTCCCTTTTGAAAAAGTTCACTCTATTACCTATCTTTAGTTCTGCTCTTTCTTTATGCTTTGGGGTTCTCATATGAAAGAAACCATGCATCTTAGTTACTTTTCTCTCACTGCTGAGATGAAATACCTGACACCTAAAATGAAGGAAGGAAAAATTTATTTAGCTCACAGTTTGTGGAGGTTTGGGTCCATAATCACCTGGCTCCAAGGTGGGGTGGCAAGGTGAGGGGCAACACTTCCAGGCAGCTTGAGACAGCAAAGCAACAAGAGCACAGTGGGGAGAGGAGGCTTCTTTTCCCTTATATTGTAAGCAGAGTCCCCAACCCCCATGGGTGCAGCACTCACCTCCTCTCTGTGCCCTCCTCTTGCACAGGCTCAGGGTGTTTACAAAGTGAGAATCCTGACCCCCTGCTGAGTCACTTCATTAAATTTTTAAACTTCTCAAGTTGACACAGTGTGTCAACCATTAAACCATGCAATATTAAACTTAAGTATCTGATTAATTTCACTTAATGGTATAGTCTCCAGGGCATTCATTTACCTACAGATGACTCAAGCTATCTTTCTTTATGGCAGAATATTAGTCTTTTGTATATAAATAACATATTTTCTTTATTGATTCATCTGTTGATAGGTGTGTGGGCTGTTTCCAAGATTTAGCTATCATAAATTGTGGAACTATGAACATGGGTATGCATGTATCACTGGAATATGGTGACTTTTTTTTTAATATGTAGACTTTAACTTCTTCAAGAAGATATCTCAAAGGGAAATAGTTGGGTCCAATTGAATTTCTATTTTTCTTTTTTTGAAAAATCTTTGTACTGATCTCCATAATGGTTGTACTAGTTTGCACTCATACCAAAAAAAAAAAAAAAAAAAATAGAAGGGTTCTTTTTCCCTGTACCATCACCAGCATTGGTTATTATTTGATTATAGCCAATCTTTCTGGAGTAAGATGATATCTCGATCATTTTTAAGTTTCATCTCTCTGATCATCTGTGATGCTGAACATTTTTTCATGCATTTTCTGGTCATTGGTACTTCTTCTGAGAAGTGTTTATTTTTCTTTAATTCTTTATATAGATGTTAGTCTTCTGTTAAAGGATTAGCTGGCAAAATTTTTTCCTATTCTGTGGGTTACTCGTTCACTGTCTCTTAGTGGCTTCTTTTGATGTGCATATGTTTTTAATTTGATTTCATTCCAACAACTGCTTTTGATCTTCAAAGTCTTTATTTTATGATGTTTTTATTATTTCCAATTCCAGTTTTCTAAAGTCTGTGTCATCTTCTCCAGGAATAGCACTTGTTGAAATTTTCTAGTTCCTTGTTTTTCAGCTCTTTAGTAAATCTGCTTGTTTTTAGAAGTGGAATATTGTAAGTTTCCAACTATTATTATTGAACTGTCTTTTTCCTTTCAGTTCTGTCAGCTTTTGCTTTATGATTTGGGGCACTGGCATTCTGAATTAGGCATACAGAAGTTTAAAATAGTCATGTCTTCCTGATGTGACTCTCTTCTCATTATAAAATTCCCTCTTTTGTCATTAGCAAATTTCTTTTTGTCCTAAAAAGTTTATTTTCTCTGATAGCAGGATAGCCTTTCATTCTCTCATTCAGTTACTAGTAACACGGTGTATCTCTCTCCATGTTTTTACTTTCAACCTATAGATGTCTTGAATCCAAAATATGTCCCTAATAAACAGCCTATTGCTAGATCATTTTAAAACTCCAATCTCCCAATTACTCAGTGTAATCAGTAAGGTAGAATTTATGACTGTTACTTTGTTTTCTTTAGGTCATCTCTTTTGTAGCTTTTATTCCTCCATTACTATCTTCTTCTATATTAAGTAATATTATCTGATGTAAGCTGTTAATTTACCTTTTTGTTCATCTATCTTTTTAAATTAATTGAGGAGTACAATCAATGTCTTAATTTATAATATCCAGCTCAGATGAATACCAATTTACCAATTCAATTACCATAGCAAATAAAAACTTGCTTCTGTGCAACTGTCCCCAGCCCTTTGTGCTGTTATTACCACACAGGTTACGCCTTACACACGGCATGCCCACCCGCAAAGGGTAACAGTTATCATGTCATGAAATCACCTTTGTAGTGGATGGGCAAAGAAAGAGTAATAAATAGAAAGCTCATGTGTAATGTCTCTTGCATGGCCTGCGTGATGCTCTTCACTGGTGCTCTTTACTCTTTCATGTGTAATGTCATTTCCGCCTCATGATTACTCTTAGTATTCCCGGTAGGCCAGGTCTGGTAGTGACCCATTGGTTCTCCCAGTTTTTGTCTACCTGTCAGTGTCATAATCTTCCTCCAGTTTTTAATTTGATTTCATTCCAACAACTGCTTTGACTACTCTTCAAAGTCTTTATTTTATGATGTTTTTATTATTTCCAATTCCAATTTTCTAAAATCTGTGTCATCTTCTCCAGGATGGCTATCAAATTCGTTTAGGAAGCTGCTTTCTGGCTTGGGAATTCTGGGCTTAGGCTGGCTAAAGCCATAAGGAAAGCTACATCCTCACATAGCAAGAAGTCTGAATGTAACTACTGTCCACAAAGTCACCCATTTCCTTTGCTTGGGCAGTCAGCAGGCTCGTGCTTCTCCACTGCCTTGCAGTGAGGTGAGGTCACAGGGTGGCTTGGGGAAAGTGATACAGATTCTCAAGACATGGTATGCAAATCCCATGATTCTTCTGTCTCCTTCAGAGATAACTGACTGTACACAGAGTGACTGGACCGTGTCCTTGGGAAGGTGGTGGGGAGCCGGGCCCCAGATGGACACCCCACAGGAATGACCAGCTTCTGTTGCGGTCATTCTTAGCTTCAGTAGCATGATCTTGTACACCTCGAGCAGTGCTCAGACCTCCAGGCACACCTGTCAGTCACTGGGTCTGCTTCTTGGTGACTCATGTGTCCCTGAGTGGCTTCACAGAGCCGTGGAATGTTTCCAAGGCCCTGGCGGGGGCTGCAATCCTCCTGAGGTTCTCACTCTGTGCCTTTTTTTTTTTGCAATAAAATAAACATAGGAAAAATCATTTTATTTTTGTTAAGACATCCAGTTTTCATTTTTCTTTTCTAATTCATCAGATATTCTTTCCAAACCTTCAATCTAGGAAGAGCTTTATCCATTGTGAACTTAAGTTCACGTTTCTCAAGGATATTTCTCAGAGCCTGAAACATGGAGGAAACAGAGCTAATATCTTGCCCGATTTGGACGTGAAGTATCACATCAAATACATACTGAAGTACTACAGCTGTTTCTTTGGAGAGGTCCATTTGTGTCCCTCTTTTTTTAAAAACAAAATCTCTATGACCTGTGACACAGGGATTTAATAAACATTTTTAAGGTGTCTTTGTATCCCAATGCTTTCCAAGTAATTTTTTAAATAAATAACAACTGTCAGGTATTAAATTACTAACACTAATTCTATTACTCTTCTCTCTCTGCAAATGTTTTCTTTTCCTATTTATTCATTATGTAGATGCCCCTTACCTTTCAAAGCAGTGACATAGCATCTTGTGTTATCTTTGTCTTAGAAGTAAAACGGCATTGAAAGTGATAAAAATAAATAAATCAATAGATAAAAATTAAAAACCCTGCCCAGATGGTCAAATGCTAAGAATTTTACTGAGTTCCTTTGGATTTTTCTTACTGTTCATTTCCAACTGGTACACACTCCTGGAGGCTTATTGTACAAATACTAATTATTTTATAGTCTTTTCCACAGATGTTTCTCTCCTGGCTCAAAAGTGAACAAGACAGCAAAAATTGAAGAAAAATGCTGAGTTAATTGTGTCCTGGGTAGAGGACAATTACTGCCATAGCAGGTGGCAGATTTACTAATACTGCAGCTTTACCAGGCCACATGCCCTCGGGAACTGGGCGAGATTGCATGGAGGGAACTTCACTGGCTGAGTGACTGAAACCAGGCCTGAATATTAAGCTAAGAGACTGTCAGATTCCACATGGAGACACATCACGTCCAGAGTCTGCATGATGGTAAAATTGAGCCAGGAATGAGTGGGGCTTGGCATGAAGTCACCCCAGCATCCTGCACAGAACTGTTCAATAGAAATATAATACAAACCACATAAGCAATTTTTAATTTTCTAGTAGATCTATTTTTAAAAGTAAGAAGAAGAAGAAGAAGAAGAAGATGGCATTAATGTGAGTAGTGTATTTTATTTAAGTCAAAATAATCCACAGTATTGCAACTGGAGCTCTGTAGGATTCAAGACACTTCTAACCTGCTGGCTCCACGTCAGTGCGCATTGCTAAGGAGTCAGCCTTTGGGACAAAGCCACAGGGGCTGTCCTCACAGGAGCCCTGGACTTGGGATGGTCACTTTCCCTTGGAGGATCTCAAAGGAGGAGGCATGAACCAACCAATTTCAATGTTTCTTCCAGAAATCATTAATGACATAGCCAACAATATACAAAGCTACCAATATGTTTCATTAAAAGGGTGAGATTGTGAGAATTTTAAATTCTGATGTAACTTTCTGGTAAGAAAGAGTTCTTCATCTTGAATAAAACCCATGACTGTTGTCTTAAGCTTGTGAGTCTAGTCAGGTAGAAATTCTCCAGAAAGTAATTACATGACTGGGTGGGAGCTGGGTAGAAGCGGGACAGCGTGCATGCTATGGAGTAGATCTAAGCTGAACCCCAAACGCTTCCCGTATACTGCTCAGTGAGGGCGTGACCCGGAAGCACATCTCTTTCCACTTCCGGCTCCTCCTTGGTGCTCTCTGACCTCCCCATGATGTGAACAACTCCCTGCCGCCCAGCCCCTTCCATCTTTTGGTTTCCACTTGTGTGTGTGCCAAGCAGACCGAAGTTCCAAAACTATGAGCAAAACAAGTCTGCCCTCCTCCTTCAGACTGTAGTTGTCAGGTATTTCTATCCCAACTAGGGGAAGGTGACGACTTAAAGTGTGTTTATTTTAGTCTATACATGTCAGTGTCAGCAATTAGCGTTCCCATTGTATTTCAGTGGGAGAAAACTGTTTATATATTAAAGTTTTATTTTTTCTTCAGTTTTTAATAACAGGATATCTTTTTATTTAAAAAAATTCTATAAAAAATAAAAAAAAATTCTGTCATTCTGTGCACTTGCGAGTATATCAAACAATGGACATTGTATGGCACATGTGTAGTGGTAGTTTTTGTTTGCTTTTTGAGACAGGATCTTGCTGTGTAGCCAGGCTGTTGTTGAATCCATGGTCCTCTTGCTCTAGCCTTTTGCATTCTGGGGTAATCCGCACAAATACTATTTACAAGACAAAATGAACCTGACACAGGGCTTTGGAACAAGGATCACCACCCACATCATTTCTTCAGCCTGTGTCCCTTCATCCCCCACTTTTCCAAGGTCCCTGGACTCTAGAGATGACCCCCACTCACCAGCCTTTTTAAATAATGACATTTTTCATCTATACACAAACACCAGGAAAATCTATTGTTTTATGTGGCGTATTTTTCAGGTTTACAAGTGAACATAAAAACTATACATTATCTTTAATGAATTTCTATTTTTCCCACTCAGTTTAATGTCTGTGAGATTTACCCAGGTTCAGTGGTATTCATTCATTTTCCCAGTAGCTTCATAATCTGTCGTGACAGGGAATAGCAGGTTATGGAGCTCTCGTCCTGTTGACCCACATTTAATTCGTCAGTGCTTTGCGCAGCTAAGAGCCACGTTGCTGTGACCATTCCTGTAGGAGCACCTTGCGTGCTTTTTAATAAAGGAGCGGAATTGCTGTCACATGGAGTATGCAAAAATTCAACTTTGTAAGACAGGGCCAAATAGTTTCCTTAGTAATTATAGTCATTTAGGCTTCCTGAGCAGCAAGTACTTGGTATTATCAACTACTGCCCTACCGGGAAGAAAATGGAACCTCATGTGGTCCTGATTTTCATTTTAATTATTTATGTGTTGGTCATCTTTTCACATGTTTATGAAGTTTTATGTTCCCACCTGTGCAAAATGATTGTTCATATCTTTTGCCTGTTTTTCTATATTTGCCTTTTTTCTTATTTGTAAGAATCCTTTATATATTTTGGACTCTGTTGTTTTGCCAGATACATCTATAGCAAATATCTTCTGTGCTCCTGTTAACAAAAATGTTTATTTCTTAATATAGTTAGACTTGTCAGCTATTTTTCTTGCATAGCCTTTTATTTAAATCTCATTAACATTTTCCAATAATTTGGTAATTTTATTCATGAAATTTCTGTACATCATTAGTTTTATTCCTAAGTTTCTTATAGGTGGTTTATGCAATTATAAAAAATTACATTTTCTGTGTTTTAGTGAGTGTGTGTGTGTGTGTGTGTGTGTGTGTGTGTGTACTGGTTTTTTGAGACAGGGTCTCATTTTATAGTTCAGGTTGGTCTTGAGCTCACTGCATAGCCCAGATTGGCCTTGAACTCACTGTGGTTCTCCTGCCTCAGCCTCTCGAGTGCTGGGATTACAGGTGTGCATCACCACATCTGGTTATTAGTATATATTTTATATTGATCTTGTATTCAGTGGTTCTGAAAAAGTTTCCTAATTATAATAAATTAAGTGTGCATTTCTCTTAAACAATCACATCTTCTATGAATAATGACAATTCTTTTTGTCTTTTCAACTTGTAGATCTCATATTTTCCCTTTTTATGATATTATCCTGGCTAGGCCTAGTGCCAGGTTGACTAAGAGTACACTAGGGTATCTTTTGTCTTGCTTCTGATTTAGGGATAAACTTTTAAAAATTTCACCATTAATATTAACTCTAGCTTTTTGGCAGCTAATTTTACAGGCCTTTACAACTTCTCTTTATTTTGACAAAAGTCCCCCCATTCCATGTAACAAGGACTTGTTTGTTTTGAGGAAAAAAGTTGCAGATATCAAAGTGGTTATGAAAATAATACATAATGTCCACTTTAGAAAACAAATATTAAGTCTTTACACAACTTGTTTTTCTAGAGGATGCACGTGACATGCCAACAAATGTCCATCATTCCTCTTGTGTCGAAGAGCCCCAGGCAGAACGCTTAGCACACACTACTCTAACCGTAGCTATGAGTTAAGTGACATGGCCTTTGCTGCTAGGAAGCAACTGCTGAAATCACATATAATGGAAAGAACTGTGCTCCATGAAGAACAAGAGATTATCTTGAAGACAGCTTTCTGTCTGTTCCTCTTTTGACTTACTCTTTACTTATTTTATTTCTTTTTGTTTTCCTTTCTTTCTTCTTTCTTTTTTTCAGTAGAGAATCCACTTTTTATTTTACCGCAGTCAGTTCTTACCTCATGCCCTCTCTGGGTTACTTTTCTCTCTCATTGTAGGGACAAAATACTCAACACCCAAAATTAAGGAAGGAAAAGTTTACTTAGCTAATACTTTGTGGAAGTTTTAGCCCATAATCAGCTGGTTCAAAGGCAGGGTGGCACGGCCCATAGGGCAACAGTTTAAGGTAGCAAAAGATGGCAAAAACAGAAAAAGAAGGGAGTAGGAGTTAACCTCTTTTCCTCCCTTATATTGTAAGCAGGTTATCCCCACCCCGGGTGGGTGTAGCACTCAAGCCATCTCCCTGCCCTCCTCTTGGACAGGTTCAGGACCCTGGGCCCCTGCTGAGTTACTTAGCTGAGCTTCTAAATTCTCAAACTGACCCAGTGAATGACATCTAGTGTGAGGGCCTGTCCTCTACACTCCAGGATGCAGAACTGCTGAATTCCTTAGTTAAGCTTTTAGACTTCTCAGATCAACACTGCATCAACCGTAGCATGCCCTGAAGGTCATCTCCTCTCAACTTTCCAGACTTGGAAGATCTCCACTGAAAATATTCCAAGAGCTCTTAGAATTGAGCCTCTTTGTGAGATGTTTCCTGACAGACGCAGAGGGTGAGAGCACACTACGGCCTCACAGCAGCGGGAGGAACATGCGGGGAGCTGCACACTCTGTCTTAACAATCCCTCGGGAAGTCCTGGTCCAAGTCAAAGGAGAAGCTGAGTACAGCCACGGAGGAGGGGGCTCTAGCCCTGCTCTGTACGTCTCTGCCGCAGGTCCTTTCACACCTGTGAGATGAATATCTAAAACCTAGCCGGAAATTATTCCCCATCCTGTCCTGGGAGGAGGCTACAACAGCCCTGGCATTTTGCTCATGAATTTACTGCATGGAGACAAAACATCTAGAAAAAGAGTGGCCTGGTTTTGCCTCCACATCCGGTGTCTTAACCACAGGAGGACTGAGGTTCCCGGTGAACGCAGGAGTTTGCGGAGCGAGCACCATCTGTTTTGGTAACACCGTTCGTCATTGCATTTGATCCTAAGATTCCACATAAAGCCGAAAAACAGGCGCATGGAGGGAGAAAGGGTTGGTTTCCAGGTTTTACACCAAAAAACTAATGGTAGCTCAAGGTCAGCAACACAGCCACGAGGGGTCCATCTCTGTGTCTTCACAAAATGGCATTTTTTTTTTCTTTACTCCTAAAGGGATTTTGAATTTTATAGGATACTTTGTCTGCATTATTTGAATGATCATGGATTTCATCTCAAATTGGCTAAGATAATATTTATGCATGCTTAGATAATATAAGTAAACCATAGAACAGTTAATATACATTTCTCAAAACCTACTGTTTTCTGTCCCAAAGGTTTCTATAAGTGACCCCCAAATTGAGATTTCAGTATGATAGCATGCGAAATGTGATGAGTAATTTGATGGTATTTATCTTTAGCTTAATGCGGTTTACTAATGTCAAAACAAGATTGCATTTCAGAAGTAAACCCAAGTTAGTCACTCTTTATTCCTCCTATTTGCAACTTCTCTCCTGACTGAGCGAGACCCACACCTCCCTCTCTTGTGCCGTTGTTCAGGGCACAAGGTCAGGGTCCCAGAGGCTCCTCGGGATAGTTGGAGAGCCTTTTCCTTTTGATTCTTCAACTTTGCATATATCTGGGAGTACACGTTGAATGTTAAGTAGAATTGTCTCTAAAACCCCCTAGGACTTGGTATTTTCTTTGTAGGAGGACTTTTATCTTTTAATGAAATTAATACAAAGTTGTAGGGACTTCATTTTAACATTTTGATAAATCATATTCTTCTGGGACTCCACTTACTTAATCTGTGTCTTGCCGGTCATGTTGAGTTCAAAGCAATTGGGTCTCTGTGAGGCTTTCCTGATGTGTAAGTAGCAGCTCTGATGGAGGAGCATTTTGGGTTCCTTACCGTATTTTCACCATTTGCAGGTAACATCTATTCATATTCTGGTCAGCCAGGTAGCTGATCAACTGTCATTCAAGTGTGCTCAGTTGAGATCCTCTCAACTACTTTTTCTAGAAAGATTTTCAGTAAGAATGTATTTCTTAGCAGCTCCCCACCCCACAGTGTACTCAATGTACAGTGAACACAACTGACAGTTTGAGGATTTAGTAGCACACACACAAAAAACTCCACCATTCTTATTTCGAATTTGGGTTATGTTATGCATTAGCTCAAGAAGGTACCCCAAAACTCTCTTGGGATCTGAGAGTGACTGGATCATGAGGATGTTGCAATGTGATGCGAAGACCTAAGTGTGATGTTAGAAAGAGGAAGGGTGTGGTAGGAAGAGGCGGGTCACTGGAGGCATGACCCGGAAGGACATAACTCCCTTCCTGTCTGGTCCCTGAACCCTCTGCTGTGAGGTGAGCACCTTTCCTCTCTGCCAGCCCTTCCACCATGTTTCTGCCTTGGAGTCAGCAGATTGTCAGTAAAAAACACGAGCCTACGTCAAGCTCTCCTCCTCTAAATTGTGGGTAAATTGTGGGCATCAGGTGTTGTGTTCTGGTGACAAGAAAAGTGACCAAGACAGGTTATAGGGCATAGTTCTGCAGCTGTAAAAAGATGTTTTTAAAAACATAAACAATAGCTGGGGATTTAACTCAGTGGCACAAGCATCGGCCTGGCAAGCATGAGGTCATGAGTTCAATCCCTGCACAAAAAAAATAAATAAATAAATAAAACAAATAGCAGTAACAAAATTATCATTCTCAAATCTTTTTATGTCTTAACAATTTTTCTTCTGTAATTTAAATGGATGGAAATAATATTTCTGTTAATTGTCAGCCTCCTCAATAATGTTTCCATGTAAATGAGTAATTAGAAATTATAATTTAACTTCTAGGTGCTGCAAGAGCCCATGGTAAATCACTCTCCAGTGTACTTTCCTTAAAGACTGACCCTTAGCTAACCACGTCCTAGGCCAAGCGTGATTAGCACAGAAATGTTGACCTTAAGACATCAGCATTCAGAGCATAATGCCAGCCTGTAATTCAGGTTTTCGTGAGATCAGACTGCCACTTGAAACCTGAAATTCACTGATATTTTGACAGCGTTTTGCAGGAAGAATCTGTTTGCTTAGATTCTGGGGTAGAAGAGCCCAGTAACTGGTCCCTGCAAAAGTACCTGAAAGCAGAAAAGAACTGGAGAGAAATTGACCAGAGGATGAGTCAGACTTTGGAAATCAGACGACGATTGGCAGCAGGACACCTCCGAAGGCCATTCTTCACGTTTCCCTTCCTGAAGTGCCGCGACCGGGTATCTTTATTCACCGATAACTCTCTGATCCTGGAGGCAAATCGGTTGTCCTCTCTTTCCTCTAGAGACAGTGACAGGTCAGTGTTGCAAGACAGTGGGTTGTAAGTCACTGTCGGGTGGGTAAAGCCACTGGTTGAGAGTTGCAAGAAGCACATTCAGGAACCTTCAGAATTAGTTTGCTGTCCCCGGGCTTCAAGTGGAGGCTGGGAGAGCGCCACGTCAGGGTAGCTTGATAGTGTGAATCATTTGTCCTCAGAGTGCTTTTAGACAATCGAAGTAGTCTGCTAAGTACAGGGTACAGTGTACAGTGTTACTCAAAATCTATTTTTTATGATCCCCCAAACCATTTTATAAAGTGATCTTTAAAGTCTTTATAGTTTAGTGGATAAATCAAATATCCTTCCACCGAGGTGACTTAAAGTGGTCGCTCAAAGGCCATATCACCACATGAGTGTGATAGTAGTGGTGTATAAGGAAAGATTCATTTTTTTTTTAATCTGAGAATACATTTCATGGAAGAAGTCTGTGAGCTCAGTCATCCACACTGACTGAAAATGAAACTTCTCAATCCCCAGCAACCCCCCCAAAAAAATCAAAAAACTCCCCCCCACACACAAAAAAACCAAAATCTGAAAAGTTTTCCTGTACTATTTTAATATAAATAGCAAAGTCTGTGTGTGCTATGCCACAGGTACATTCTCAGACTTTACTGGGACTGATGGATTTCACCTCAGCAGCCCTACCTTGCTGCTTCCTTGTTTTTTCCTAATCTTTGGGTTACCAGGACCGGGAACAGCCAGTATCTTCTGGCATTGGGTATAAATTAGTGTCAGACTCACACACCTGCAAAAGGTAGTAGCAAAGCCAAGTAAATGTTTTAAACACAGGACTTGGTGGAGCTGAGTGAAGTAGTGGGTGTTTGGGAGGCTGCTATGGCACAGCTGTTGCAGCTTGGGGGTCTCCCATGGTGGGGAGCCTTCAAGGTTCAGTGACCTGCGTAGACGCACTATGGCTCCGAAGCCTTTGAAAGAACTGCTGAGGCTTGGAAGTCTGAGGTCCAGTGGGGCCGGAGTGAGGAGCAGAGCTTTCAGGGAGAGGTGCCCTGGAAAGAAGTGCAGAGCAGAGCGAGTGTGGGCCGGGGCTGCAGACAAAGAAGCCTGAGCTTCAGAGAGTGCAGGCTGAGCCGTGCGAGGCTCCGCAGCCAGGACGCATTTATATCCCCCTCCAGGCCAAATCAAACCCCACTTGATCTCGTGCTGGAAAACTGACATTGAGTGCGGGCTCAGCTTCATCCCATGCAGATTTCTGCCGTCAGGGGTTGCAAGGAGAACGGTCACACGCAGGACACATTTATAATGGTCACCCAAGGAGTCAAATACAAAGAAAGTGCAAGAAATCCGTCCACAACAGCAAAGACCTAGAAAATCCAGCTGAGGGCCTGGATCCCATGACAACAACCTGCACGAGTTCAGCAGAAAACCTAGAACCCACAACAATGACCCGTGCAAGTCTGTTTTAGGAGTCTGCGCTGGGAAGACCCAAAGGTCAGCGGTGGAAGCTAGAAAGTCTGTGCCAGAAAGGTGAAGGAGCTGTGCCAGCAGGCCGAGTGTTTTGCACTAGAGCCAAGAAATGACAGTCATTGACCTCAAAATAAGGACCAGGTTTCCCCCCAAAAGTACCATAGCCCTTCTCAGCGACAGTGAGGTGGTCCCGAGTTGCTCCAATGATGAGAACAGCTGAGTTCACACCAGAACCCAGAGTGACACGCTTCTCCTGGAGATTAAACATTGCACATCTTCCCCTCCAGAGCAAGAAAGCGATGCTCAAAGTAAGGACCAGAGCTCCCCAAAGTGAAAGGCAGCTGCTCTCAGCAACAAGGTCCCAAGCTCCTCTGGTGATAACAGCCGAGTTCATATCAGGGCAGCCAGCATGACAAGCTTCTCCAAGGAGAACAACAGCTCCAAACAATGACAACACTTAGGAAAACCCACAAGGCTTTTCTCCTCCTCTCCAGGTCTCCTTTCTATGCAGGCAGCCGTCCCCAGCAGGGTCATCCGTGCCCAGCACCAGGCTGGTTCAGTTCAGCTGGTGTTGGAGTTGACCACCAGTTAGTATTGCAAAGACACAGCGCCAGAAGAACCGAAGCCCGCATTCCTGACTGGGCTCGGCTCCTCTCCTGTCATCCTCTGACACTGACAGGTCAGACCCAGCTGCCACAGCCGTGATGCCCTGCCCTGTCTCCTGCCTCTGCACGGTGACGAAGAGTAACTCAGGTAGACCCTGCAGAGGACCTCAGGCCTATGCGTCACACTCCAGAGTCCACGCCTCTTGTCACTCGTTTCCTAAGCTTGATTTTGCTCTGTGACTAAGGGAAAACCCTTAGGGTCCTATCCAAAAGTGATAAACTCTGAACCAACCAGAAGGAACAATCAGTTGCTTGACTGCTGCACAGGTCAAAACAGAAGGAGAGGAGCACAGTTGCACCTAACGCCCTCCCAGTGGCCCACAGCCACCTCTACACCTTGGCCCTGGGCCTGTGAGTCCTGCCGGCTTGGAGAGTCCCGTCCCAGCCCTGTGAACACTGCCATTTAGCTGGTGCCATGGCATCATCGTTAGAAAGCCACTCTGTGGAGCCAGCCTACTCGGGGCGCTGGGGAGGAGCAGGGGGACCAGTGGATTCTGAGCATCATCACAGAGGGGAACCTCAGCAGGAAAACTGGAGGGTGAATAAGGAACCAAACCGGGATTTAGTAATGGAAGTCTCCCTGGGAGGGCTTAACAGCACACTGGAAAGACAGACAGGGTCTGCGATGACCTGGCAGAGAGGTTGATAGAAACGACCCCATCTGAGAGACAAAAAGGAAAAGGATGGAGACGAGGACACCGTGGGACACAGCTGGGGCTTGTGGGCCTTTCCTGTGACACAAGCCGAGGTGTGGCTGCAGGGGCACAGGGGCCATTCAAGTCCTCAGTGAGTGGACTGAGGACAATGACAACCAGAGGAGAGTGAGGAAACCCCTCGTAGTGTTACACTGGAATTGAAATCTCAGTGTGAACCCAGTTTTTAATATTTATTTACATAATTATAGATGTTCACGTTTACATGTCTATGTGGAGAGAGAGAGAGAGGGACAGAGAGAGAGAGAGAGAGAGAGGGAGAGAAAGAGAGAAAGAGGGAGAGAGAAGAGAGAAAGAGAGAGAGGGAGAGCACAAAGGTAATGCATTGATCTGGTTAGGGCGGTGCAGTGGAAAGCCATGTGCATGGTAAACTTCGCGTGCATTCAAGGAGGTCCTGGCCAAAGTGAGATTTTAAAGGCAGCACAAGGAGGATTGCATGAGTTGCTTCTGTAACAATACTTTTGGGCTCAAAGCATCAACATCAAGGGAGGCATCAATCCAGGGCTGGAGCAGCTGCAGCTCTTACAGAAGCATCGTCTGTGGAAAGTTGGGGCGGCCTTTGTTCGAGGCTGGGGTCCGATAGAGGCTCTAGCAATGGTTCCTGTCATTAGGCAAAGGTGCACGAGATCGCCTCCTCTGTGACCTGCTGGTTCATCTTTGTTACTAGTTCGACACAAGTGACTCCATCCTGGTTCTGAAAACCTTCACAGGAGATAAAAACATTTCTCAGCTTTGTTCCATGAGAAAGTCCACAGCAATGGCACCTTTCTAGCAAGGACCACACCCAGGGCTGGATTTTAGTTTATAAATGCTATTCTTCAATAAAAGAAACCAGGACTGAGGCAAAATTCTACGAGAAAATACAAGTCGAGCTGGAAATACTGTGTAAAGCCAGAAACTGAGGAAGTGCTCACAGACTAACAGGAGCAGTCAGCAGGATGCAGGAGGCAGGAAGGCAGCTCCCGCTGGGCAACTCTGGGTTAAAAAATCCAATAAAAATTATACAGAGTGTAAGGCTTGGATTTTTAAGCATTTTCATAAGGTAGAAATTTATTACTTTGCAATGATATAAAATATAAATAAGTACATAAATGTAGAAGAAGAGAAAGCTCTATCCTCCCATAGAAGGGCAACTCCCACACATAGAAGAGATGGAATAAAGACACGTCCATGTGGAGATGACAATAGTGACACATGGTCAAGGTAAGGATCGTGGCTGGACACTAAGTCTGGCAGATGGAGGTTACATGGGGAACAAGTTACAGACATAGACTCAAACTGTGTCCCCCCCAGCATGTGTACCTCCTAACGTGGGGTAACTTTACAGGGGAGAAACCCAGCAGGGCTTATTTCAACCACGTGATAGAAGTCACCATCCCCACTGCTGGGGCCAGCTGCCACCCGGGGCTTCCCGAAGCAGTGAGAAGCACCAGCAGGCCCGCCCTAAATGTGTACATCATCAAGAAACACCACACAACCCTTGACTGAGGGACCAGCCACCGGTTTGTAGAAATGTGCAGGAAACCAAGAAGATGATTTGGACAGGAGACTAAAGAGATGCAGTGTCTAAATCTTACGTGTGACCCCGGGACGGATTCTGGACCTATAAAAATCATGTTCAGAGTGACTATCAAACCTGAATGAGACTTGCCTGTGGATTAATCTTCCTGAGCTGCAGGTCGCTGTAGTCAAGAAACACACAAGAAAGCATTCAGTGTTCCCAGAGTATCGCGTCCATGGCCCGTTTCCCAGTGGATCAGGGGCTGAGGAATTTACATGAAGAGCATCCGTGAACTCTATTGTTTGTAAATTGAATGGAAACTTGAAATTATTTCAAAAGAAATAGTTTAAAAGCTCTGAGGTTATGGGCCATGGAAACGGTGTACTCCACCTTATTCCTGCTCCCACCTGCCCGCCAAGAGCGCCTTTTTCTGAAGGTGTCAGCTTGCATCTGCAGTCCTCCAGGAGCTGCCTGCTGCAGGGTCACACAGCCTTTGTGAGAATGTGCAGCCCAGCTTTCGGACCACTTTCAGATCGAACCTTCGGACAGCTTAGATCTACCAAAAGATCTGGGAAACAGGCCCAGTGCGGGGTATGTAGCTGCTCTTAACAGCTTTAGGGAAAGACGTAACTAAATTAATTCACAATAGCAGGCAAGATGGACGATTTGAAGGTGCCGGTCCAGCAGCAGAGGAGGGTGTGTGGTGAAGGAGTGTGTTCTCTGAGGATAGCATGGACGAAGTGGTAGGAAAATGTGGATTTGAGAAAGAGGATTTCCATAAAGGTAAAGTGGTTTTGTCTTGACTTTGTAGTCAAATCTGCATTTACATTGTTTACTTTTTATCTGCCCAATCTTACCATCTTGAAAGGGTTCTCCTTGCTCTTTAGGGTGTTATGATTAAATATTTTTCAAGGGCTGTAAGGGCTGCTTCCTACCAGGCATTAGTTTTCTGATTTTGTCCCTTGATAGACCCTGCTACAAGGTAACAGTGGCACACATGGAGAAATGTAAGGTCCTAGAATCCCGGCTGGGTAACACAATTCACTAACACACACACATTACAGGCGCTAACATATGCACATAACATACTTTGGAGTCCTCATTGAGCTGAGTCTGCATCTAAAGTTTTCATTCTTAGTTGGTTTTATTATTAGTTTTAGAACTGGAAAACACTTCATTCCATATAACAGAACTGCTCTTCCCCAAAGTTTTAATTTTATACTTTTACAATTTTGCCATATTCGTTATTTATCTTTTTCTATTCATTTCAGGCTTTTATTCGTTTCTCCCCCTTCATCTCAAGTTTTTACTTCTCCATTAAAGCTGCTAAAATATCTTTACATTGGCATTCAGAGCTCAGTGTAATTCTAAAGAGTCCTTTACCTGTTCACCTTAAAATAGCAGACTTTCTTTTAACCTGATCTATTGCTTTCCTCTTTATCAGATGGTCAGAGAATTACAACTCCTTAGGAGAAGAGATGTTTATAAGAGAACAAGGCACATCTTGGAATCCTATTCAGAAAACATACTGGCTGCTTTTTGGGTGGTGGACAATCCCATCAACACTGCACTGCACGAGATAATGAGACGGTGCCCAGATGAAGGCACAGAGCAGTATTAGTAAATGTGGGGAACGGGGTGAGCCAGGCTGGTTATCCCTGTGATTCAGGATATGGAAAAACACCATTTCAGTAATAAGATTCAGTGAAGAAAATGGTGGAAAGAAATAAAGAACTTTTCCAGTGAGAAAAGTAGAGCCATAGATTGGAAAACCACACTGAATACCAAAGCACACAGAACTGTTAATTCGATAAATTGAATCGCAAGGTCAAAGATCACAGAATAATCTCAGTGGATAGAGTGCAGAGCTCTTGTTTCTTCCTGCAGTGACCTGGTGGACAGATTTGGGGTGTTGCGTTTTCCTGGAAGCTGCTGGTTTTATTTTTTGTGAGGGGTACTGGGGATCGAACTCACGACCCTGTGCTTGCCAGGCAGGTGTTTGTGCTGCTCAGCTACATCCCAGCCCTAGGATGCTGATATTGAAAGATTGTGAAACACACATCTGAGAAGACCAGCCAGTTCCCCAAGGAAGGCTATGACAAACCGATACCACCACCACCACCACCACCACCACCAAGAAAACCTAGATGTTTTATTATCAATGTTGCCTGATGTTGGTTAAACCTCTTCTTCCTTGGCCTATAAATGTGTTTTCTTCGACATATATGAGGATGACAGCCACGTGTTTACTCCTCCCAGATGTTTTTGGGGAAGATCCCAGTGTTTTTGTCGTCTTGAATGAGAAGGTACATAGCACGTTCATAGCCACTGGTTTGCCAGTGTATAAAATAGTCACAGGATTTATTTGAATGGACGGTGGAAGCTGATGAACTATGCTCTGTCATACTTACGAATCTGCCGAAGTGCCATGAGCTCACATATTGTAACAAAGCTGCACTCCAAGGTCATTCTTTGTTCAGTATTTTACGTATCATGGGGTGGTGGCCACATTCTTCTTTCCAGGTGCAAGTGTCCCCGCCCATGCTGGAAGTTAAAAGGCCTTTCCACATCGATGTCTGTGAATTTTCTTTATACCTGGACAAGGAGCAGCTCACCAAGGTGGATGACTGTCACAGCCTTGGTGGCTCTAGTGGCTGCCTTTCATGTATTTGAGATCGAGTGTCCACCAAGACTGTCCCAAATCCTCAACTTCCTGGAGACGCTCATCTTTGAAGCACATGGTCCCTATTTTCCTTCTTTGAAAGAAAAGCTAAAGGAAGTAGGACTTCAGCCCTCTGTCACTAGCAAAAGTCAGCTGTGGGGTCGTGGAAGTGTGATAGATACTGCTTTACTTTAGGGTTGGGACAGAGATAGGTGTTAGGAAACCATCTTGTACTGAAAATGCTGAAAGAATTTCAGCTTCTTCTGTCTTTACACCTCCTCAAGGTCTTTGTGAAATTCTGTAATAAATACCACGGAAGCGCTCTTTATCCATTTTGATCTGAGGTCTTAGAAATTCCATGATCAAAGTTATACTTTCAAGAATGCCTTCCTTTTTAAAAGCCATTATGTTCAAATCCTTTCAGGCCCTAACAAGACTCAGAGCATTCTCGCTCTTACAAGTATTTCAGAAGCAAAATGATCAAAACTACAGTTTGGAGGTGCTGATGGCGCCCCTTTTGGTATCATCATGAAAACACCCATGTTGCTTACTAGTTCTCAACAATGGCAAAGGTGATTTTGGGGACTGAAAAAAGACTGGGATGTACATTTCCTGGGTTACTTCATCAAATGAATTAAAAAAAAAGTTTAAAGAAGAAAGAATGTGAATTATTGAAGAGATATTTTTATAATACACATCTCTGGAACTCTCATAAAATACATATTCTACCATGGACATAATGACAGTCTGCCTGTCCTCCTATAAGGCTTTAGTCAGTGAGGCAAAAGGAAAGGAGACGTGCTGCCCAGGTCTACGAGGGCCACTGACTGACCGCATACACCGGAATGGGCAGGCGAGCATGGGAGTTTTGCATAAAGCAATCCCTATTTCATATCTCCCTTCTTCCTTTTCACTAAAGTCTGAATTTCCTTCCTGATAAACTCTCCTTATTTTTCTTAAATTATTCCCCCTTCAATAGCTTTTTTTTTGGTACCAGAGATCGAACAAGCAACCTCATGGCTTGCCAGGCAGGTGCTCATACCACTGGGCTATATTCTAGGCCCCTTCAGCAGCTTTTTAATCCCACAGTCTGTCTTCATTATCGCGTCCCCAGCGGTCTCCGTCAGTTCTCGGACCCCCGTCCTCCCGGGCCTGGCATCGCCGAGGAGCTGAGTGACAGCACGCTTCGGTGGGCACTGGAAGGGTCCGCGAGGTGCCGCGCAGACACTGCAGTGAAGCCTCAGGCCCCAGCCACGACGGACCTGAGCTGACGGCCAGGGCAGGCTCCTGTTTCCTTGTCTTCCAATCACGCACCCGCCCCTAGCACCGGGCTTGGTGCTGCCACTTGGTGAATACTCAGTACTATCTGACATTGGCTGTCTGTTGTGGGCCTTAGTCACTGAATGTGGACGTGGCAAGGGGCAGGCTGTGATAAATATTAACCCGCTCGGCTTGAACAGTGGCTTAAAAATACGTAAAAACACCTTTTAGATGCAAGGTCCATTTCTCCCACTCCTTCCTTCTGTGCTACCCTAAGCCTGCTTCTCTTATTTCAGAGATTTCTTTAGCATCAGGGATCCCCCTTTAAAATGGATTGTATCCTAGAAGTGGGATGGAAAAAAGATTTCCCCTCCCCCAGGTCTACAGAAACATCAGCCTACGGATGTCCAGTGCCTGGTCTCTAACTTACGAGCCTATGCTGCTGGATGTATGGGTGCTTCCAGCAAGATTTAAAAGCCCTTTCATTGCAACACATGCTTTAAACTGGAAAGGAAGCCGGGCATGGTGGTGCATGCCTGTCACCCCAGCACTTGGGAGACTGAGGCAGGAGAATCGGTGTAAGTTCAAGACCAGCCTGGGCTACAAAGTGAGCTTAAGGCCAGCCTGAACTGCAGAGTGAGACCCTGTCTCAAAAAGACAAAGACAAAACAAGACAAGACAAAACAAAACAACAGATATAAACTGGAAAGGAAAAATTTCCCATATAGATGAACCCAACTTGATCTAACAATATGATTTTTGAAAACCCTGTCTCATTTTCTTGGGATACGGTCTGATAAACAATAGTAAAGCTTACAGATCACTAGGTAGTCATCTTCCTTTTTCTATGTCAGGAATCACATGAGGACCTCACGCATGGTAGCCAAGAGCTCTACCACCAAGCCATACCCCCAGGTCTTCCACTGTGCTTGAGATTTCAGTGCTTGTGTTTACTTCACCTCTCCTATTTGAGAAACTTCCTTAAAAATAATACACATGTAAAGAAGGATCTGTAATGAAAGCTTTGTTTCATTCATATCAGATATAACAAGTGCAGCCTGAATGTATGTTAAATTCAGAATATGACAAGAGGGCAGGGGACAACTAAGAAAACCTTATTTAGAAGATTCACGCCAAGAAATGAAGGGATCCTGAGGCTATCGCTGAGCCTTTTTACCCTGAATCATGCCAGGTACAAATGACCACTCACAGACTCCCAACCTGGCACAGGACAGGAGTCCTGTGCCAGGGATAATGGGGCAGCACAGCGATGGGACACTGCCCAGACTTCAGACAGCTACAGACTTGAGTTTCTGTTTTTAAAACAGTCCGTCAATAAACGCCTAGTCCTGCAATTAGAAAATACATCATGAGACCGACAGAATAGCTTTTCCCTTAGAAATACGTTTTTATAAAAGAAACACTTCCAGCTGTCAGCTGACAGATAATCAAAGGTTTCCATGTGAAGTGCTTCTGAATGCTCATCACCACCAAGGTGAAGTATTCTAATGACAAGCGGATGCTTTGGCCTGGAGGAACCTGAGTAGCCGCTCTGGGATGCAGGTGCCTCGTCTGTGAGTACCCAGAACCTCCTGTGTGCGGCTCCCACTCCCTCCCACCTTCCCTCTTTGGGAAAATTCATGCACCCTCCCTTCAACCCACCCTGAAGAAAACCTTACTGCAAGATTGGAGATGGTTCCTTACAGATGAGAGGGTCCTCGGACAGAACAAGCCCTCCATCCCTGAAAGGCACCAGTGACCTCCATGACAATGAGAGAAAAGCTCCAGATAATCCACACACAGCTCAAGATCCTTGCAGACCCCCAATCCTACCTGCACCCCCGAATGTGACCACGCCCTCCCCCAATCCCCTCGGACTCTGCACCACGGTGTGCAAGACTGATGCCACTCACTGATGCCACTCATACATACTACCTAGTTTATTTATGCTGATAGATTTTATTTTTCAATTCCATTTTTTATATACATGTTTTTGGTAATAATAGTAAAGATGCTGGTGAAAAGTAATCTGTTTAACATTTCATAATGCGTGCAAAAGTAAAAACACTGATTCAAAGAAAAGTAAGTTTTACAACTGCTCAGCCCCGCCAAACAATGACAAGCAGCTGGGCGGTGACTTGCAAAGTTACACTCGGCATAATGTTGCAATTGAGAATATGGCACAAAATGAGCAATACAGGTAACAGTCCCGCTGGCTAAACTAGCCAGGCTTTGACTAATTTGGTTTTAAGTTGAAATTCAATTATATAAAAAGGTTTCCCGAAAGTACTGAAAAAGAAATAGTGTACATGAAAGAGAATTCAACAGTGTTTACAAAATGCCAAAAGTTCTTACTCTGCCCCTCCCTTACCATAAATAATTAATGAGGTTCCCCTTTCCCCCACCCCCCAGCCACAAAAAGATTTACAAAGATAAATTTAGCTCAGTGAACAGAACCAAAAGATGACTGTTTTTAGACAGTACCAGGTTAAAAGCTCACGCACTTTCTTAAGAATTCATATATATTGTCTCTTTGAGGAATATAAATAATCCGATAGTGTTGCTCTTTTGAGTTTTGGAGACTTCTCATTTAAGAGTTATAACCATCCTTGTGCTTTGAATAAAAAAACATGAGCCATAAAGCAGAAGCCGATGGGACTCAGAGTTCACCACCTTCACAGTTCATTGTGAGAATTCTTCTCTGCAGCCTTGAACATCAGAATAGAATTGAAAATTTTGAGAGCAGGGCCCAGCTTAATGCTCATAATTTTAACAATGTCTGTTTGGGTCATAAGTAGAAATGCTTCTCCGTCAATTTGCTAAACAGGAAAGAAACAAAAGAATGTGAATTAGCTGGAGGTGGTGGTGTGGTAATACCCACTGTCAAATAGTCAGCTGACCTCTTCTACTCAGTGATTAGGAAGGTACACAGTGGTGTCCAAGAGTCCAGTGTCTTCCAAATACATGCAGCAGTAGTCTTATCTAAAACAGCAAACCTGCCTAGGGTCTGAGGCTCGGTCCCCTGGGAAATGGGAAGTACCTGTTTCCTAGGGTCACTCTGAATTAGGCGCTGAATTAAGAAGAAAATTGAAAAATCTAGGATTTCCCAAACCTACTTCATAGCATGGGAGGTTTTTAAATTAGAAAACATAAACAAACAAATACCTGTTAACATAACCAGAAGAATACATCAGCTCCATGCTAACCATGTTTTAAAATTAGCCTTTTACCACCAAGGTGAAAAAAACTAGGACGATGTTTATTTCCAGCAGAGCCACGCTTAGCTTTCAGATATAGAAGAAAAGCAACCCACAGCACTCTAGGAAGAATGTGAGGCACAAACTCCTCTGTTATCATGATTTGCAAAGTTATATGTGGGCTTTTCTATGAGAAAAAGTCTGTGCTTCTACAGTAGACTACTTTGAGGTTCAAAGACAACACTGAGAAGATGATGTTGGGTTTGGTAGGCTGAGCACAGTAACAGAGGTTTTCTGTGTGTGTGTGTGAGAGAGAGAGAGAGAGAGAGAGAGAGAGAG